>VZSG01001030.1:179429-193217 GCA_013398315.1 Nothoprocta pentlandii | reverse complement strand
AGGAAGGAAGGAAGGAAGGAAGGAAGGAAGGAAGGAAGGAAGGAAGGAAGGAAGGAAGGAAGGAAGGAAGGAAGGAAGGAAGGAAGGAAGGAAGGCCTTTACTTTCTCTTCTTTCTCTATAAAAGTTTTTCCAATCTAGGAAATGTTATGTTATTCAACTGATTTTTCTACGAGTTACACAGAATAAGCATTTCATATTTTTGCATTACCTTCCTTGCCATATCAAGGAATATAGAGGCTTACTGAGTCTGCAAGAAAAGCTGCAGACTATTTTTGCAGGCATATCTGTAAGCAAACTTGAGGAATATTCACATTCAAATGGAAATGTGGGTGAGTATTTGAATTACCTGAGAAAATGAGTCCAAAGTAAGTCAGATAGTCCAGTAATGCATGAATGCTGCTACTGGTGGGGAGTGATACTCATTTCATCCCCACAGAACAAATCTCCATTAAGGAGAAGAAATCCTTTCATCACCCATTTGCATTTAGAGTATCTTTCTGAAAACTGATAAAATATTACCCTTTCTAACTTCTGAACTCTTTCTTAACCAAATACAGAGTTCTTTAATGCAACTTGCTAATTGATAAATTTCAATTATACCCAGAACTGACAACTATACATTTTGTTAATGTTTTTATTAGCACTTCATAACCTGTTCTAAATTATTCATGGAACTCAGACTCATTGTTTTAACAGAAAATTTATTAGAATGATGTCTTCATTATAAAATTTTCACTTTGTTACAAAATTTTTTTAAAAGCTGGGTTTTTAATCAAACTTCTAAACTCCATTTGCAAGAGAAGGATAAGCCTAAGGTGTATGTTAGGTGAGTCAGAGAGGCTCGGGAATTAAGAAAGAAAGAAACTGAGGATTAGGCTTCAGTGTAGAAACAGTGACCAAAAAGACTCAGCATGGAAGATTCCTTCCAGCATGATAAACCAGTCTGTTTGACAGATCATCAGTATGACAACCAAACTGTATAACAAGACCTTTTACGTGTATAGTACCTTTTTTATTTAAAATCACAGAAACAAATACTTAAATTTTAAGGGAGTTGTGGAACTTAACTAGATATAGAAAATGAAACACTGACATATTTAGAAATATGTAAGCACTTTGTGGAAATCAATAAACCATGTTTCAATAACTGTATTCTGACAGATTTTAGTCACAGTGCTGAACATTCTAAAGCTATGGGTCTTTTCAAGAAGGAAGCAACTGGTTTACACTAGAAAAAATAATCAGAAGGAATTTTACCACTAGGTCTCTATAGGCCCTACCAACCTTCATCAGACTAAATAGAGGTATCTTAAGTAAGGCTCTGTAGAGGTATCTTAAGTAATTACTGTTTTCCAATGAAAGACGAAGTACCTTTTTATTTTCAGAATGCAATATTTAACCTAATTCTAATTAGGAGTGTCTTGTTTATGCAAGAGATTGAAACAACAGTTAAATCTAGTGGTTTCAGAATTAATACAGAAATCTCAGATTTTCCTCTTGCTTTTTTAAGACTCATTGCAATCCATTAAGAGATCTAAAAATTATAAAACTATTGCAGTGCGTTCTTATGATACACATACCTATGTAAAAATAGCATTAGAATCCTGTTTTGTATTTAGAGAAAGAAAATACATTAGCTTTTGTGTAATATCTCTGAAACATATGCAGTATAAACAATTCTGGAGAACAATTAGATTTGCATAAACTCCTCTAAACCCTAGGTTGGTTTTGAAAAAAACATAATTCAACAGTCAGGGAAAAAAGAAAAAGAAAAAGGAAAAGGAAAAGGAAAAGGAAAAGGAAAAGGAAAAGGAAAAGGAAAAGGAAAAGGAAAAGGAAAAGGAAAAGGAAAAGGAAAAGGAGTAACATAGAAGCATAGAAGTGATGGAAAGAAAACAAACAAAACCTTGGCAGATCACTCAGATTGCTTAACAAATTCTAATAATTCCAGTAAGGAATTACACAGATCAGGAAACATCTGTGTTACATCTGTTTGTTTTAAACTTTAAGCACTGCACTTTTAAAAAACAAGCCGCTGCTGAGGAGTTGCCCGGCTTACTGAAGTTTGTTTTCCTCCTCTTCAGATTCCTGTCAGAGAAGCCCATAGTTAACAACTCCATTTTACCTCCTTGTTTATCCTTCCTGAAATACAAGGAGAAATACGATTCCCAAAGCCTCGGCTAACCTGCTTTGATAGTCTCAAAAGGATTTTCGGGGATTTATGAATTTACATTACGATTTAGATTCCGTGCTTAGCAGGACTGTATGTTCATGAGCTCAGGGTATCCATTTATAGCTGTGGCTAATGCCGCAGCTGCTAAAACCACCAGTTTTACAAACGCAGGGAGCCAGTGAACTCCAGCCCTTTCAGAGCTAAGGCTCTCTCTCTAGACCACTAAATAGACGAGTCAGACAAAGTCACTCGTCCAAGGTTTGGCACTAAGACACGGGCGTTATTTAAGGCGCAGACAAAAGGCCGCCGCTCCTCCAAACTCGCTTCCCTCGCTGCTGCTCTCATCTGCCCAGCACAAAGCCGATGACAATTGCTCGCTATTCCCTGCTGGGGATTCCCTCAGCAAAGGCGGTGCCACCTTAGCCAGCTCCTGTGCTGTTTTCCCTGCAGTTCCCGGAGCCCGGGAACCAGCCACCGTGCACCGTGCAGAATGGGCCTGCTCAGCTCCCTGCTCCTGGGGGAAACCTTCTAATTGCTGTCAATTAAGGGCTATTACCTGGGTTATAGCAAAGAATCAAGGAAACCTGAGTCCAGACAGGCGCTCTGATCCCTGTCTTTAACATGGGTATTGCCACAGCTCTTGTAAGTCTATGGAGAATTACTGTTTCTACAACTTGAATTTCTAGTGCTCTGTGACTTGAAGGTTACTTGAAATAGAAAAAAAAAAAAAAGTTTTTTACAGGGCCTGTGATCTGGAAGCTTCTGCTGATTTTCAACATTGGTTAGCGCATCTGAAAAAAAATCTTGGATAGTGAGTATCACTGAGACAGTTTTCCTTTTTTTTGTAGGAAGTCTTCTCCAGGAATCTTTTTTTAAAAAATAGATAAAATAAATTACGATAAAATGAAAGTCCAGAATCGAAATTCTAAGTCAATGAAGAAAAGAAAAAAGATTATACACATATATATCAGGAGTATTTAGGGATTACATTTATATCATTTACAGGGACTCTCCTTTTTTGTTTATAGTTCACTAGCTCTTCATCAACCTAACCAGAAGAAAAAAAAACACCAAATCCCAAACAAAACAAGAGCAAAAATTCAAATACAGTGTAGTAGTTAGGTTTCCTAACTCTCCCAGGTCTTTTTCTGAATAAAATAAAATAAAATAAAATAAAATAAAATAAAATAAAATANTAAAATAAAATAAAATAAAATAAAATAAAATAAAATAAAATAAAATAAAATAAAATAAAATAAAATAAAATAAAGTTACCTGTTAAGGACACGCAGGAGTACTTCCATGTAGCTCATTCCTTTCAGCAACCTACTCTTTTCAGTTAAACACAGAAATAACTGCTGCCTCAAGCTTAAACTGGGATTCATAGATAGGTTTTTACACCTGTGGATCCATCTGTGGTACAGACACCAAACAACAGCATGGCTAGATCCTGCTGTTCCCCTGCCTACATGAAAAAGCAGCCTGTATATGGTGACATTTCCCAAAGAATCTAACCTCCACATAAGTTAAAAAAGGGAGAGCGGCCTCCTAGTTTCATTTTCTTAATTTCAGTAGCTTTCTATGGAAAAAAAAAAGAAGAACGAAAAAAAAAGGTAGTCATTAAGAGATTTTGGTTGTTAGAGTGGAACTATGCTCATTTCCTGTAGCCTGCAAACATGAGAGGGGCGAGGCACACATTTTTAATCTTTAATGGGAACACATGATTATTGCACAAAGCTAATGTTACTGTCTTGTAATACATCTTTCATTATGTAAATCTGAATGCACAATACTCCAAATTTAAGTAGTTATATAAATTTGTGTATTAATATAGAATATTAATAAGCAATTCATATGACAACCTAAATATTCATGAAACAAATGTGAAAGTATTAAAAAAAAACTTCTCTAGATTAACTATTTCACTTTCATATTTTGAAACGGAACTACTTAATCATTTTGTTCAAATACTTTTTTTTTATATCTAATGCAGTGCTCTAGATTAGCCTTATCAAGTGTCTAACAAAGCTCTGTGTTCATCTCTTTTGTCTTCTTTGTGAGGAATTTTACTACACTGTAGAAATAGACCTTTTTCTTTTTTTAATGATGCTTTGCAGTGCATCTCATTAATTTTTCTGCTGTAACTCCCAAATCCCTATCCCCATCAGTGTGCTGGATGCTTGATTTGTTGCTCCCAGACTAATTTTTTACATTGGACTGCACTGACCATCTGTTAGATAGATCATCCAACATGCTCAGATTCTGTGTCTGGTTCCACTGTTCCTCTTTGCCTGGCCAAAAGCCTGAATATCACTTGCAACTGTGGAGATTGTGTTCCCTTATCTGGATAACTCTTCTATACTACGATAGAGGTTTTAACAAAGAGCATTCAGGTAAAGATGCATCTCTTCTCACTACAATCAAAATAACCCCTCTCTAAATAGTACTTCTTTGTGTTTTCTAGCCAGACTTTTGTTGCACACATACCACAGGCACCACATTCTTCCAGCTCAGAAACAAATTTTGCACATTTCAAGCACAAGTAGCTATTTTCACCAATACATTTATTTTAAACATAATTGTCTGGAAAAACCATCCCTTGCACTTAACTGAAGAGAAACGTAATGAAAGAAACTGCCTTCCAAAACCATGATCTGTATAAGAAAAAAAAATCCATAGCCTCAACAAGAGTCTGCCTATTTTTGTTTAACTTGGTACTTCAAAGGAAAAAATGGGACTTCCATGTAAATTTGATACTTGCATGTTAAAAAAAAATTAAGTCAGAAAAAAGTAACTCTGCCTTAAAGAATTCTCTAGGTAAAATTTCTGTGAGAAGCAGAAGATGAAAGAAAATCTACTGGAAGACAACACTTCAGGAAAGTACCGGTCCATCTGCCCTCCACTACATATGGAACTGTTACTTATGGGGAGTCTCTTCAAGGATTTTCTGCTGCTTTCCTCTGCCCTGGAGAACACATTTGGCACAGGACACTGACCCCTTCCCCTCTCTGAGGAATTAGCCAAACAAGGCACACAATCAGAGCTGATGCTAATCGGCAAGATGTAAACACTCAAGCAAACCCGTGCTTCCCTAAATTTTAAAGCAACAAACTACCAGCAAGCCACAACACTTTAGCAAGCCGAAATCTGTTAGGTATCAAATTATAGTGTTTGATACATCTCCATAAATCAGCTACAGAGTTTATATCTTCATCTTGTGGCTTACGACACATTAAGAGTTCAAACCTATGTTTTCAAAACACCAACACATTTCAGATGCCCAGTCTATTTGGGGCATTTTCTGAGTATATATTGGCACTTCCAACCGGCCCAGATTTAAAGGTGTCCAAGCTCTGTACTAAAATTACAAAGGAAGTTCAACACCTCCTGTAAATGATGACTGTCTGATCTCACATTTGGTGTAGTTTCACGTGAAGCCACGCTAGCAGCAACAGTCTTAAACAGGACAGCAAGTAAAACTCTTGTAAAACAAACTCCTTTGTGAGCTTCAGGCTTAGGCCACACGGCAACAGCTCATGCACTGCTGAAATGTGTGCATTTACATCTGGTTTTATATAGTCCAGTCCAGGAAGATGTGACAACATGATTTAATTTTGTGTTGTCTGTTTCTTTTTACATGATCACATACAGTGTTCACATGAATTAACATAGAACTATTTAAATAATCTCTACTAGTCCTATCCAATGGGATGTGTTATGAGTTCTTTGAAGGCAAAGTGCATTTGTACGTGTTTAAGATAGGGGGGCATAGAGGTAACTAGCAGTGTCTCAGTCTGGTAATCACAGAAAGAAGACAAACCCCTCAGAAAAAAAGAAATACTGACAGCTCCTGATTTTCTTCTTATTTTCACATTTTCCTGTTGGTCTCAATCAGCACTATTTTTAAAGTATGTATGAGTACGCTGGCAGCTTGAACACAGTTACACAATGTTTCTATGTTTCATGACTATATAATAGAAGATTCTTTTAATAAGAGTAAGTTAGAAGAAACGTATTACAAAGATTTCATTTTATTTTGAACCAGCTCCTTTAAACATTGTTGCCATAATATAATGCATAATCTATTATTAGAAAAAAGAATAGTTTTCAGTTCTTAGAATAAGTTAAATAGTTAAATAAGTTAAATTACTAATTAGAGTAGGCAATTTCTAAAACAAATCCTGAAATTACTGCTTTAACATTGCCTCTTTATGAAAACACATTATGACTGGTGATAGAGTTTTGTAGTAACCTAAGCATTGAATGTTGATATCAGCATATCATTAAGTTGCCATCTTAAGAGGGAAATTCACTTTAAAATTATACGTGTAAATGCACACAGAGTATATTCAGATTCTGGATTCAGACCTAGGCAGCCAGACAGGTTTTTAGGTATAACTCACTCAGCAGGAACAGAAATCTTCTAACAGCTGTGCTACTTGCTCAGAGTTTCCCTGGCATCTTGCTCCACATTTCAAGGGAGACAAATGCTCCTTAGTAAGAATCTTTAAGGGAATCATAGAATCACATTAAAGGAAAAGACCTTCAATATCATCCAAGTCCAACCATAAGCCATTCAACACCATGTCTGCCTATGGACACCTATATCCCTAAATGCCTCATCTACACATTTCCTGAACACTGCCAGGAATGATGACTCCACCACTTCCCTGGGCAGCCTATTCCAATGCTTGACCACTCTTTCCTTGCAGATTTTTTTCCTAATAAACTGACTTTTTTTAAAAAACTTAAATACAAATTATTTAATATTATTAACTAGCTGTCTAGTAGTGTTGTTATTTATTTAACTATTTGGCATTTATGAGTCATGCGTTCTTTACTTTAATTCTGCTCTCATATCCCCATGAAGATAATTGTGAACTGAATTAGAAGGACAAATACACTGGAAATGTTCATCAACAGAAACAAACAATTTTAAGGTTCTGTAGGAAACCTAACTGCACCATATCTGATTACGGATTTGTGCAAACCTATTCTTAACCACACTTTGTAATATGTTTCTTCCAGAAAGGATGTAAATAAAAGAACCATTTTGTCAATAAATGGTTTCATAAAATAAATTTTATTCTGGAATTATTTACTCAAACATGCTAACCTGCTCTATATACATAACAGCTCTACAAAACAAAGACTCCACTCTTTCTTGCTCTTTTTCTATTTCTGTATTTCTTTTTATTTCTAAATTGTTAGATTTTTAAGATGATATAAGAATATACTACATCATTAAGATTAGAGAGGATTATTTAGAGTAGATGATTTAATTACCATTTTCTTATTATCTAAATTGATTTTTATGATAGAGCGCATGTTCAAAATGAGCCTTATTATTTTTCAGCTTGTTTAAATTTTATAGACTATTTAAAAAACAAAAAGCTTTCATCTCAAAAATGCCAAATGTCCTCCATCTCACCTTTCACCCAACAGTAGGGAATTCCCTATGTGTAAAGAATAAATAAGCAGAATCAACAGAAGCCTATAAAGTTTTAAGGTATATTCTTTTTCGTCATTCCTGGTGCTCAAATGTTTATTCTTCCGCAAATGTTGCAACTGTCATTATCCCAGAACTGCTACTACTTGCTTTGCAAACACAGGCCAAAACATAGGCTAGAAAAGTCAAAAGAACTTTTAGCCTACTCATCAATGGTGGAACTTGGTAATCTCATTAGAAGTAAAAAGCAAATCTAGCCTCTAGTAAACATCTATGGGATCCTCTGGTTTTATGCTTGTTTACTCAAAGACCTTAGGCACAGGTTTTTATTTTTTTAGAATGCAAGAATGTCAAATGTCAGCTCTGTAAATACAAAAAAAGTAATAAAGGTACTTCAAAGCAATAAAAGGGCCACACTGCTCTTAATAAAAACAATTCCTATTTTTCACCCTAGGGGAAAAATACCAAGAAAATTCTTGGTATAAAAGGGGCATTATATGATAGTATTTTCCACAAACAAGCATAAAACATATGTCTGTTCCAGCAGTTAAGCTCAAAAACAGGTAAGACTCAAACTTTAGACCATATCTGAGCTCAGGTACAGACTGCCTGGAAAGGTCCCCATGATGGTATCAGCCCAAATTCTTGCTCATGATGTGCTCACGAGTACCAGATGAATTGGGAAGCAGCAGGACTGCTTTATGTGCTCTTCCCTATCACAGTGAAGCCAGTCTGGACCCTCCCTGCAGGCAATATAGAAGCCAACAGTGAGAAAATTGCATGTGAGACTCTGTTTGGTCAAGCCCACTCAAACTCAAACCTTCCCCTCCCAGACGCGACTTGTTTTATACCTCTTCTTTATTCTAATGAAATAGATTAAGTTTTCAGTTACAGTGAAGTTTTCAAAATAGTGACAATTTATTTTGGTTTGAACCGTAAAACTGTAATTTATTTTATTGATAGTATTTTTGAAAGTATGTATTCTCTTCATTTCTGGTGTATTACAGATGCAGCTGAGAGACCCTTGCAAAGGTAACTGAATAGCTTCTTTGTGGAAAACTGTTTCCTTGGGCACTTAGAGCTTATGTCTCACATGCTGTATTTCTGACACTAGCAAATTCATGCTTGTTTATTTTTTAGCACTTTCTTGAAAATTCCTCAATGTTCTTTCTACCCAGATCATTCCATAAAGGTTAAATCCTTTTGAAGGAAGTGGTGTTACTAGGGGCAGAATGGAAAAGTGTAGTAAAGATGATTTCCTACTAAGGCAAGAGCTACTACTACTATCCCAAGAACTCTATTACTTTGATTTAGCTCTTTAGATTCAGCTTTGCTACTTCCTATGATCCCCACAGCTGTCAAACACTGAACAACAGAGCACTGCTGGGAGTCTGCAGACAAAACACAGAAAATATCTTCTTAATTCCTAGCCATTGCTTGCACCGGGAGATTGGTGTGTAAGTATTACACACAGCACTACAAAGGAGTCCACAGACAACACATGAACAGGTTTTGTTTGTTTGTTTTTGAAATGTGTATGGTATGTCTCTTCTACTGGCACTGGGATCCCATGAAACTGCGTCTAGGGTCTGCACAGCAGACCTGCTGACATTTTACAAAAAGGGTCAATATCTAACAGCCTGTGCCACATGTCTAGTGTATGAAGGAACAGACAATGATCTCAATAGGTGGTGCAGGAAAAAAAGGACTGGGAAATCCTGAATGAGATTAGACTCATCTATGGTGGCAAGGAGATAGGAAGCAACAATGAAACAATAAGGGGCCTCCTTTCTCTATGGTAGCTCTTGCACCTCACATAACAGTAGCCACGCAGTTCATGTAATCTTTCTCCTCTGTTGAGATGTCAGACATGATCACTGCTTGTTGCTGTGTTGTCCTTCCATCTCTTGTTGCTCTTTTCACTCTCTTCTTTACCCTTCCCAATTCTTCTTCCTCTAAAGTTCTCTTTATGTTCGCACTCTCAGGTTCATATCTCTTCTCATGCTGCTTCCTTAGTCCCTTCTTCTGTATTGCCCAACATATTCTGCTTACATCCCTCCCCGGAACACTTTGCTGTTGCCTAGTCTTAAGATACTTTCATTCTACTGTTGATGTATATACCCCTCTCTTCTCCTCCTACTGCTTTCTAAAGCATCCAAGTATTTTATTGCATCTTCTTCTATTCTTGATTTACCACTTGAAACATTCCTGCTTCACTTCACAGACTACAAAACAGCTGAGGCTGGAAGGGATCTGCAGATCATCTAGTCCCTCTGGTCCCATCTAGAACATCTCCTCCCTCTGCACAAGCAGAATCAAATACAACACATTTTCCAGGACCCCATCCATGTCATTTTTTAATATCTTCAAGGACTCCACAATTTCTCTGGGCAATTAGTTCCAGTGCTTTGTAACCCTCACTTCTCTCTTTTTCCCACTATTTTCACATTCACCGTTTTTCTAATTTATTCTATGATTTTCTTCATGGCAGAAAAAGCATATTTAAAGTTAAGTTGATATATATATTGTTACAGACTGCTCAAATATAGCTTTCTGTGCTTTTCTGTTTAAAAATTTCTGAGCTTTTTGACAGCCATTACTTGCAAGCTCTATGAACAGTCATCACACACACAGCCATCTCCATATCATAGAATGGATACTTCCCTTTTTCCATCCATTCCTTTCACTTTGCACTCATCAGTACTTTCCATCTTGTTTTATCTACAAGATATTGAGAGTCATGATTATGTGAAAAAATAAATAAAAGGTATTCACACTGCTCAGAAGAGGAATTCTACAAAAGGGAGAGTTCCCTTAGTTTTTCCTTGAGCTCATTAATGGCTCAAAAAATGAACTTTAACCAGTTTTATCTTTATCTATCTTACTCAGCAAGAATTTAAGAAACTGGGGATAGTATACCACCTATGAGGTTCACAGAAGATGTACAGAATCATTACAATTGGAAAGGACCTTCAAGATCACTGAATCCAACTGTAAACCCTTCAACACCACGCCTGTTAAACCATGTCCCTAAGCACCTCATCACACATTTCTTGAACAGTGCCAGCAACAGTGACTCCACGACTTCTTTGGGCAGCCTGTTCCAATGCTTGACTACTCTTTCCATGTAGAAATTCTTCCTAATATCTAACCTGAACCTCCTCTGGTTCAACTTGAGACTACTTCCTCCTCCATTGTTCTCCATTGTTCGATAGTTGTTCTGGAGAAGAGATTGACCCCTGCCTCACTACAACCTCCATTCAGGTAGTTGTAGAGAGCAATCAGGTCTCCCCTGCGCCTGCTCTTCTCTACACTAAATACCCCCAGCTCTTTCAGCTGCTCCTCATAAGGTCTGTGCTCCAGGATCTTCACCAGCTTCACTGCCCTTCTTTGGACACCCTCCAGCACCCAATGTCCTTCCTGTAGTGAGTGGCCCAAAACTGTATTGGTGTCCCAGCAGTATTGGTGTGGCCTCACCAGCGCCGAGCACGGGACGGAATGCTGGGCATGGAATACTGGGCAATGCCTATTGCTAAGGCATTGAACTTCTCATTGAAATTTGATGAGCATTTGCTCATCAAACTCTAAGCTCTATGGCTAAAGTTGTGATTTGAGTCTATTTCACTACATTTTTTGCTTACCTTTACATTCAGAATGCTTAGTAATCCCTTGTAATCCACAGTCTTATTAAAAACAAGACTATCTTATAACCTGAGCAGAAAAGCAAGTTATCGCTTTTTCCATAAGATAACTACAGGTAACACTGGGAATAAAATAAAATCTCTAAAGCACAAAGTTATTAGTTTGTGCTTGGACTTAGTATTTTCTTTTTCAGACAGGGAACATCTGTTTTGAGAGGTTTGGGGTGTTTTTATTCCCATCCTGCAAAAAAATGGGGCCTTTTGAATATATATCATTTAAAAGTATGGATTTACAAATGCTTAGAATGCCACATCATCAATTAACTATATATATAATCCTATAAATAATATAAATATATACATATATACACTTATATATACACACTAGTTAAGTGTATTTAAATCTCTGTCTCCTCCTGTAATCACTTCATTTGATGTCCTTCTTAGAGCCAGTCATGATGCAATCACATCGTAATTTAACAGAGCACAAGACTGAAATGCATACAGAAAAGGGAGAATCAGGTTTTAAAAAGCTACTTTAGTATTTTCCAACATCCAGTGTTCTTTTATTATGGCAGCTCATTCTTAAGAAATATATTCTGAAGGAATCACAAACATGTTCAGAATTTCTTAACAATTTAATAAAAAAATAGTACTAGTAGTACTAGTAAATATTCTATAGGTAGCTATATGATTTAATAATGATAAAATATTATAACATCAAAGATTGTCCCAAAAAGTTTTAAAAAAAAGAAAAATGTTCCAGGGCAAAAGATCAACCAGACACAAAGTTTAAATGAGAAAATAATGAACAAAATATATTTTCTGCTCCTTGGAGTATGGAAAATAATTTACAGAGTGCAAATGTTTGAAGAAAAAATAATGATGATGTTCTTAAATTTAAGTTTCAGTATAAATAATAATATACATGAGAGTGCTCCACTGAGAAAGATGCTAATGTCAATATATCTGGCCCTGTGTTATAAATATGGGAAATACATCTTTTGCTAGGAGTAGCTTAACCAGTAAAAGTTAATGAACCTATGCAAGAAGTAAGTGAGGGGAAAATCTGTCCCCAGTATTTTGTGTTGATATTAGTTCTTTTAAAATTATGTTGGGAACTGGGGCACAGTAGTTTTGCCTGGAACAGTTAACACAGTAGAATTCGAGTACTGGATTTCTGAATTAAATTGTTGCATTATATTTTACAGCTATACAAAAAACAATGCCCATCATACAAAGATGTCTAGCATACATATTTGCTTCTTCCTACTTTCAAGAGAACAGTCATTTTGAATGTCTGCATAGTTTCCTAAATCCAGGTTGAAAAGTCCTCTATCAATGATGTTTTTTAAAGAATAACAGTATCTGTACATGCCACATTATCTTAGAAACTTCCTCATATATTTCATCAACCTTGTGTATGTAATTTCACTTATTAATGCACTTGCTGTGTGCATTAATGCCCCACACGTCTCTGATGGGTAAGCCACTAATGCCAATGACACAGTAACCTACTAACCTCTCTTTAAAAAGAAACATGACATTCACACAAACAGAATAAAAAAGCCGAACAGCAAAAACAGTAATGTTTTGGTAGCACAAATTATTATACTAGACGTCAAAACTAGCTAAAAATAGGAACAAATGAGTGTACTGAGAATGCATAGTAGTGAGTTTTATTATATTGCAAAATTATTTTGACCCTGTTTGCTGGTTTATGAATTGTAATAGCCGGCGTTATCAGCGTTATCCACATTATAAAACGCAAATTGGAGAGATGTCTCTGTACCGATCACTCATTTCTTAAAAGCTGCTTCCCAGAACGACAACGCTCCCCCGGGAGGTCCCGCCAGCCCCTCCGGAAGCGCAAATCGCCCTCCGAGCCGCACTGAGGACAATAGGAGCCGGGGCTCGGCGCTCGCTGCGAGCAACGTTCATCACCTTGGAGAAGGCCTTTCAGGCAGCTTGCAGCAGCAATTGTTCTCGGGCAATAAATCGATCACTTTACAAAGAAAACGGAGATGTTCCCAATATTTTTTTTTTCAGAATTAAGTTAATGTGAATATTATAATTTGTAGAGGGAAAGCAGGTGTTCCTATCAAATTGTAAACTTTATTTTGCACGTATTTACTTTGTTCTACTTCAGAAAAATTTCAGCCTAACAAATCCTTCAAGATTCAGAAAAAAAAATCAGCCTAACAAATCCTTCAAGATTTAAGCAAACGTGCTGCTGTCAACCCAAAGCAACGGGTTTGAAACCCACTGAGCCCCACCGCAACGACATTAGCATATCTTTATGCATAACATGGGCAAAAATAAAAAGGCCATGGAACCAGAACAGGAAAAAATATATATATTTTTGAACACGTAAGAGAGGACTTGATGCCATCCAACCCGCAGTGAGCCTACACAGCCGGCAGGGAGGGACGGAGGGGCGACCCCGGGTCTCAGGCTCCGTGTGCATGCCCGCCGAGGCAGGGCAACGCTCCGTGCAGGCGCTCCGGTCGCGGTCCCGCGTGGG
>VZSG01001030.1:151316-178040 GCA_013398315.1 Nothoprocta pentlandii | reverse complement strand
TTTTTTTTTTAATTAATCCAGATAAATGTCGCTTTTGTGGCATATTTATTTATTTATTTGTGGCACGGAAACACTTCAGAGGATCAGAAGGTCGAGGGGCAGGCATGTCTCGAGTGCGCACTCCCCATGTCTTACAGCGTGGCTTGAAATATTGTGTTATTTGACAGCTCTGGGGTCATTTTTACATAGGGAACTCATGGGAAGTATTTGTATATTCAACGAGAGATTTTCCCGATTCAGTTGTGTCTTGTATTGGTGCTGTTTTTGCAACACACTCTACAAAATGTTTGTTGTTCTGGACCAAGAGCTCCCCATTTAATCTTTGTTGGTTTTGTTCTTGCTGCTGTTGTTTTTGTGTATATATGTGTGTAAATGAAGCACTATTTTATTTTATATTTTATATTACTATGACTGAAAGATTTTTTTTTTCTTCCAGGATATGGCAGTCATCACTGTCTCTGCAATGCAAAGATTTTTCCGTAATTATTTTCTTCCTTTTTTAATAGGAATGATAAAGCGAATATTGTGAAATCTCAGAAGACCTCTGCTGCTTGGCAAGGTATGTTAACTTGCACAAAGCCTTGCTTTTCTTTGATACATTTCTCAGATACATTGGCTACCGTATTTAAGGTTTGTTCAGGCATTTGCATTTTGAAGTCTGCTCTGCTGGGCAGGTACAGAATCCCAGGTGGTTAAGTTTGGAAGGGACCTCTAGAGATCATCTAGTCCTACCCACCTGCTCAAGCAGGGTGGCTCAAGCAGGGACACCCAGAGCACAGGGCACAGGGCGGAATCCAGGCGGGTTTGGAAGATCTCCGGAGAGGGAGACTCCACAGCCTCCCTGGGCAGCCTGTGCCAGGGCTCTGTCACCCTCACAACACAGAAGTTCCTCCTCACATGGAGAGAAACTTCCCGTGTTTCAGTTTGTACCCACAGAGGTACATGTGTACGTGTACAGCCCGGGTGTACCCACATGCACCTTTTGGGGCTTTAGGACATGAGATCTTGTGTTCTGGAGCTGGTACTTTGCTATTTTAGGAGTAAATCTTCTTTCACGTTCTCACTTTTTTGAAAGCTCCTTCCAGTGTCCAGCTTAAATGTTTGTTCCTGTAGTATACTGAGCTTTAGTCATTTCTCACGCCCTTGCATGCCTGTAGTGTGTTTACAGGCAGCAGCCATACCCACTCTCAATATACAACCAAATACAATTTGCATTCAGCTTTCTTCAGCGCAGTTATCAGGAAATGTGTAACAGTTTTTACAAAGTATTGGCACTATATTTTGCAATGGAAGAGAAATCAGGAAATGTCTTACATTTTCATACATTAATTTTTTGTATGATCAAAACACACTGATATTTTGGGGCCACACGATCAGAAAGGCAACATTTTCTATTTGTATGTCATTTACAGTCTATAATAAAAATATTTTTATGAATGTCTAAGTGCCTTATCTTTACCATTATTGAATTTCATCTCATATTTATTATTGCAATTTTCTAGATCATCTCTGTATGATATTCTGGACTTCCTTTCTATGAGTAACCCTCATTTTTTGTTACCAGCAAACTCCTAACTTTTATGCTAGTGAAAATGCATGAAAATATTCATCATAGAACTTTAAGAAATAGTACTGTTAATCTCAGTTGAAGCATTCCTCATCCAGGTCACTGTGTTGCCATTTGCAGCAAGTTCCCAACTTAATTTACAGCTTTGTTAGAGTTCCCCCTCTCTTTCAGCTGACCTAGGCAGCACCTGTGTGGCATCATATTTTTTTCATATCATATTGATGTGGCATCAATTGTTTAAACAATTCCAGATAAATTATAAGTAAATCTTATGAGAGGTTGGCCTTATTTCTTGTTGTTTTTGTTTTGCTTTGTTTTGGGGAGGAGAGGGGGAGAAAGGGCAAGGCTCCTAAGTTCGGTAATATGCCCTTTTTTTGCTAGAAAAGTCATGTTTGACTTGTGCTATCTGAGTGCATCTTTAACTAGCCTTAAGTGATATAGTCGTGCTTGACTGCCAAATTCACGCTGTCTCTGATTAAAAAACTAGCACTTCACAGCCATCTAAGGAGGCAAAAGAGCTCTGAATGGGTTTAAACAAACTGTGTCTGTGATACAGGTTGACAGAACGCCACACTGAGGAAATGGCAGCTCAGATATGTCTTTGAGACCATGTTAAGTTGTGTCACATCTGGTACCTTCTATCTATGTCTAGTAAATTTTACTTTATTTTAAATATGCTATGATTACACTTGTGCTCACTTCTACCTGGTGTCTTGTGAAAGCAGGAAACTCTGCAAGTTTGCCATCTTTTGTGAGCACTTGAACACAAGCAGCAGTTTGAGTTTCAGAGTGTGCTGCTGCTGAACCTAGGGAACCTGCTCCCTATTATTTTTCTCCAGTAAATGTAAAAAGGATGATACCCAACCCAAGGTAAGAAAGCAGTACACAGAAGCAGTGAAAAGCAACCAAACCAATGAGAGAAATTACTTTTGCCAAAGATCTAGATATGATTTAGATGCATTTGATTGTTAAAGCACTGTTTTATTTTATCTGAGAACACAAAAATGGAGAGCAGAGATCAGTAATGAGATGAAATAAATAAACTATTGTTCAGAGCCCAATATGTCATATAGCTATGTGAAACATTAGAATCTTGCCCTTGCTGGATTTTTGCCAGAGAATTGTACTTATAAATCTTAATTTTGATTCTTAACCAAAAAAAAAAAAATTTCTAGCACTTGAAGTTGTGAAAAAATATATTAATAGAGTATAAACTGGAGCAGTTTCATCAAGTCAAATCTGCAATTGGTCTGAATAAAATACCTCAGGACATGATAAGCTATTCCACTTGTGATCATTTTATTAGCAATTACTAGGAATACTCAGTTTGGCCACGAGTTGATTTCATTTTTCTTTTCCCAGTTGTTTCCTCCTCAGTGTCAAAAACTTCCAAAACATCAGCTGATACTCACCCAAAGCTCATAACTTCTGCATTTACAACCTCACTAATGCAAATAAAAATCTTTAGTATGTAGTTCAGCAGCATTTTGATGATATAAAATCCTAGTGCAATATCAAAACAGTGAAAAAATGACCAGTTTGCACTGTTTATAGTCTTTAGTTTCATATGTAGTTAATTCATTATTTGATTTCATAAATAATTGATTCACATTAAAATTATTTTTATCACTATAGAAATTCTACTGTGTCGATCCAGAGTACCACAGAAGTCAATTGCGTGACCCAGGACTTAGTGTTGGGCAACTTTATAGTACATACAGACAGGATAGATCCTGTCCTGCAGACCCCACGCAGGCTGGTTTCACCGTGCACACCCACTGGCGATGCAGATGCTCTTTTGAGTCTTCCTTTGCTGGAAGACTCTTTGCTGAACAGGACAGTTCATGAAGATACTTCATAGTGTCTTTCACAGCGCTGTCTTGGTCCTTTCAGTCTAAGGCTAAATATGCAGCATCAATTCCAGATCAGTATTTTTCCCTTGGTTTTAACATTGCACTAACTTGAGCTTTTCTTCTAGTCAAGAGGCTTGATCAAGTGACTCGCAATATTTAACATCTGTCAAAGGCTGGAAAAAGATTCCATAGGCCTGTAGGCCAGCCTGAATTTGCTACATTTACCTGCTTTCTTTTTTTCTCCCATAATTTTCTATCCTTCACCTCTTTATTCACCATGGTGCCAGATCTAATTGTACAGTTATTTTCCCCCTGCTTTCGCAGAATTTCTTTCTTCTGTTGAAAGACAGACCATTGGATCAACAGGAAGATTCCTAAGAATGCTGGAGATATATTTCTTCTTGTGTCTTTGAATTGTCATTCCTAGTTCTTTTCTCCACAATTGCAGAAATGAACTTATCGTCACGATGTCCTACACTGGACACTGTGTATAGAATCATAGAATTCAGTGTGATTTCCAGATGTTGATAAATGTTTATGTCTGTTATGGATTGGACTTTCTCAATTCTTTGCTAACAGGGGCCACAGTGAATATGTCTCGGCTACAACTAATTCATAACATTTTAACCTGCATAAGGTTATGAAGAAAGAAAGTGATATATGATGAGAGAAAGTGATATATTCAGTTTGAGAAGTTTTCTCTGTATCTGTAAAAATTGTTTGGTTTTAAAATTCTGTTTTTAATTTTTGGCATTTTAAAGGCAGAAATACAGTATACTTTACTGAACTTGAGCTGTATTGCCCTAACAGTGCCCTGTATTCTGAATTAGATGCATATTTAGTTTAAGTATAATCTTCAGTTAATGAGTACTAGAAGTTTTGCCAATTATCCCCCTTGCTTTGAGCATATCCTTCATGTTGTTATCTGCAATTCTTAATCAAAAGGTAAAAGCAGATTAAAGAATGACAGGTTTTATGCTACATTTCATTGTTCCTAATGACTGGTTTTTGTGGTATACTATGCTGTAAAATATTTTTAGACATTTTTATCAAGAGGCTGTGTAATTTCAGATTTTTTTACAGAAGCACACAGGTGAATGCAGCATACTGCTTGTCAGCTCACTAAAAATATCCAGAAAAGTGCTATTACTCCTGTGTACTTTGGCAGTATGCAATTCAAAATTACATAAGCTTGTTATTATTATTATTATTATTATTGCTATATTGTATTGCATTTCCCAGTCTAATTTTCTTCATCCTTCTGCTATTCTACTGCTATAGTTTTGCATGTCTTTTCAAAGATTATTAACCATTTCCATGACGCTGCCAGTTGATACCTTTTATTCGACATTTAGCCTTCTCAAACATGATACTTATGCTTTGTTATCAATAGCTGTAAGTTTCATGCTTGTATTATTAGCAAATTTTCCAAACTTCATTTTCTTACATATTCTTCTAGAGTTTTGCTGATAAAGGGGAAGATTATGTTGTTCTTGATCCACATTACAAATCATGCTTATAAGCACAAAATAAATCATGTTTTCATTATGTCAATGTGTAACTATATATTTTAGGGGAAAAAATGTAACCATCAAGGAAAGGGAGGAACAAAAATTTCTACGTATTTTTAACATTCAAAGTTCTAGTTAAAGAACATATAAGATAGGTAAAGGGCAAGGTACCTGTTCCAACTTAATGCATGTTCATCTTAATAAGAGATTAGGGTCCAGAATAATGACATTCTTAAATGATAATATTCTTACGTTATTCTTCCACAAAATAAGAATGGATTTCCAAATCTTGTGGAAGTTCAGTATGTGTCCTTAACACAGTGATTTTTTTTTCCAGCACATCAATAAGCATTTGCAAGCCATGACTTATAAATGGGAGATTTACGGAATTTCCACAACCTTGTGAAATTTCCTTTGGTGGGCAGTAAAGACAACTGGATAAGTTTCCAGAACTTGTCTAAAATGATTCCATTTGTGTCCAGAAATATGTGACTATTCGGTATTTAAACTGGTTGGATCATCAGCTACGGTATTCCACATGTTTCTGTCCACTTCCCAAGGTTTTCAGGATAAGAAGAACACCCATTACATGAGACCTTGTGCCATCTGACTAATGGCAGCCCATTGGTGCACATTGGTGAGGGTGCACCTGGAAAGATGGTGCATTTGACAAATGCATAACAGAGGTTTTCTGGTGAGTTGTGATGCTTTCACAATGACTTGTCAATTAAGAATAAAAAAAAAAAACTCCTAGCTGAACTAAACATTTCCTACCATCCAATTATGCAATTATAATAAAGATCTGGAGTCAGCTTTCATCTCTTGGGACAGTGACTTAGTAAATATTCTCTTAATACCGACAGTGAAATTTCTTCTTAGAAAGATAGGAGATTAATAGGTTTTTTTTTTTTTTTTTCATGTAGCAAGGACCCCTTGACCTACTCTAATCACATGATTTGTATGTATGTATGTACCAATGTCTCCTTTTCTAGTTGCTCTTCAATAAATTTTACATGTTTTCCTTGAGATGTGTATACTGATCTGAACAGGCCTTGTTTCTGAACAACTAAAAGTATTTTCTGTTCAGAGGTAGAGCTCCATGTGAGGGATATTCCCCAGACCTCCACACAGCGTATCACTCTTGGCTCTGATCTCTTGGCTTGCATGATCACCAGTGGGCTGCAGAGCTTTCCTTATTTTAGCTGTTCTCCCATTTTATTTGGGCACAAGCTTTTTGTCTGCTACTGTTTCCCAGGAGGGGAGGCCTCATAGCAAACCAGCCTCAATATCTGGAGTCACTGTTGTCTCCAGAAATACCCCAGTGTCTCAAACACATCCACCTTTGAAATGCCAGCTGCCGGAAATACATGGTCTTACCTTTTCCTTTTCAGAGACATAAAACTGTCGTAACACACAAAACATACAGTTTTTGTGCACATTAATAAATTAGCAATGCTCTGTATTTGATGGTTGGGGGTCTTTTTAGAGCATTAGAAAGCAGATTCAGTGGGTAGTTGTGTATTGTTGCAATTACACATCACTTTTAAATTTGGAACCTTTATCTGTGTCACAGAACACATCTAAAACATTCACAGAAGTAAGAAGTAAGATTCACAGAAGTATTCTCTCTGCCCCAGAATATGTGCATTATGTCAGGAAATGGCACTAATTGGTTGTAACTGGAGAGCAGGCTAAACTGGCTGACATGCATCAATCAATCAACAGGAAGGCATTGACTAAAATTGTTATGTGAGATGCACTACATTTTACATACAGAGAAATACTGGTGTTATATGACTACCATGCAGCCTTAAGAGGTGCAATAAAACATTATTTAAATTTTATAATTTTGCCCCCAAGGACATGATTTTATGGATGCTGACATAAGCCATAGCTGACTTTCAGAAAAGCATTAGTCCCTTTGTTCTTCATCAGGTCATGCATTGTATTGATGCTTGAGATGATGATCTTTAGCCCCTGCTTGCTAGATTCCTTGCTTTTACAAAAGGAGAAATGGAACTACATCTGAATCACAAAACTGCAGATTACTCTAAAATACAGATTTTACCACATTGCCTTCTATGTCTAGTAGCATAATGTGTAGTCGATATGTTCATGTAGCTCTGAATATTTATATTCCTTCTAGAATAGCACAACAGGATTCTGAATGTTGTATTGGGATTCATGATAGGATTGCTACTAGAAAAGAGAACTGGTTCTGGAGTGTGAACTGAATTTCTATCTGGAAACAATGAAACTGAGGAGAAAAAGAAAAAAAACTGCTTTTCTTGACTGAGTTGAATTCTACAGAGTATTTTTCTAATTTCTCATTGATTATTTATTTAATCTCTCATTGATTATCGACCAATATCAGTGAGATAATAGTGTGCGGTTTACAGCTACTGCTTATTCTATTCTGAGAATTCAAAATATAAAAGGCATTTTTTTCTGTGATTTAAGTATGTTGAAGTTTAATTTTTTAAAATATGTGTAAATGCATTTGTAGTAATGAGAGGAGGTAATCTGTTTTTAGAATTCCGTAATTTGAGAAATAGTTTATATTTCATAGAATTATAGAATTGTTAAGGTTGGAAGGGACCTTTAGAGATCATCTAGTCCAAGCCCCCTGCACAAGTAAGGTCAAATTTATTCAGCTTTACATTTTAAATAGAACAAGAGGATATCACAAACTTTTTCACACAGAATCACAGAATGGTTAAGGTTGGAAGGGACCTCTAGAGATCATTTAGTCCAACTCTTGCTCGAGCAGGGACACCTAGAGCATGTGGCACAGGGTTAACAGGCTTTCAAATTCTGTATTTATTGTTGGCACTTGGGGTGTTTGAAATATGCAACATCTATATTGCTTCTATACATTACTTCAAAATACCTTTCAGCATGCAGAAAAGTATGTTCTCTGGAGACATGCATTGGTTCTAGAATCTCCAGAAGTGCATCCAGCCTGCAGCAACTGTGGGTAAGAAAGTTGAGGCTTTGAAATTTCCACAGAAATGTTTCCGTCTTTACTTCCCCTGCCTATCATCTTTTCACATGATACCTGCTTTCAGCCGGAGTCTGTCTGTGGAAACCTCAGCTGAAGAGCTGAAGAGCTGTAGCAGCTCCTCCAGCATAACTGCTGTTGATATGAGATCAGAGTTGACCTGTCAGTTTAACTGAGGAGAAAACATTAAAGCTGTTCTTGTAGTAAGAAGCAAGGTGATTTTAATTGACCTCTAGTGTGTGTCATTACATATGTTCTTCCTCCATATTATCTCCCCTGCCAGGATGTTTGGTTTATTGTGGTCTTCTGCATCAACATTCATAACACACCTGTGAACGTGAAGAGGAGAGGTTCCATGTTCTTGCTACTTGCAGAACCTGGAAGAAGAAATCAAAGATTATGCCTCAGAAGTGGATCTGATGTTTCTTACTTCATTGTATATTGATAGGTGTACAAAAAAAAAAAAAAAAAANTTTTTATGTGCCTTCTGGAAATCTGCAGCATACAGAGCTGCCAAAGCAAGTTCCTCCGTTGCTTGTCTCAAAATCCTCTCTTCAAGGCAGATGTTGGGCTAGGAAAGAGGAAGAAACCTCACCTGTCACACAGGCCTGGGTATTTGAACCTGGTCAGAATATGAGAGTTTTTCAATAAACTGTCGTTGGATTGACCTCCTCATTGTGCTACTGATTTATTACAGTTCAAGTTTAAAATCAAAGATGCTTAACTGTGAGAACAGTGTCTGTAGGCATAGGGATGAGGAACAGCACAGGTGCATATGAACATGTATTATATTGAAAACTTTTGCTGTATAGTTTGCTATTCACAAACTGACTCCTTTAGGCAATACACACTCAGAACATAACTATCTTTGTGGCAGGTCTTTTGTACAGTATTTTAAAGTTAAAGCTTTTCAGTTTTCAGAGTTGACATAATTAGTTATTTGTGACAAGTATCAACTATCCCCCCCATCCAGCCCTTACATGAACTTCAAGATTTTGAGAAAGATGGTACAGCTACTTGAAAAAGATTCTAAATTCCCTTCAGTATTTAGATGCCAAAGGAAAAGCATACTGCAAATATATGTAGCTAAAAATCCCATCTGATTATATTGGATTCATGCAGACATCTAAGAAGAAAACCATACTGAGTTCCTTCCATTGTTATCAAAGATTATTATGAGAGAAACAGAACAAATGTCTTGTTAATTTATGATGTCTGACAAGCATGATGTGCAAGACACTTTTTTTTAATAGCTTTCTTTTTTAAATAGTTAACTGTTTTTATGACAATTGTACATATTATTACTTATTTCCACTAGGGAACAGAAATAATAAAGCACTACAATAGCACAATGCTATTTCAGAAGTCTTCTAACAGTGAGTTTTCTGATTAATGAGAGCTTTGTTAGGGAATATGTAATCTTTTGATATTAAAAATGTAATTAGATAAAGGAAATTTCATGTATGAGAAATGTAACATGACAATCTAAAAATAGGTACTCATCATTTGTAGGCTGTAAGACATAGTTTGTTGACTTGTAAGATACAAAGGCCAGTCTCACCCAGAAAACAGATCAATGAACAACACAAAAAAATAGCTGTGTGGTATCATGTTATCTCCATCAATACCCTGTGATCCACACCAGGATTTACCAAGTACTGTTGGTATATATGACTGCTGTATACGTGAGTTGCATTAACAGGCAAAATACTTCAGAAAGCTGATGGCAGAAGATTATTTACAAGAACATTTCAATATGACATCCGGAAGTTTACTTAAGTCCTCAGACTAATGTTATGTTTGGCAACATCCTTACTAATCCTTCTGAAAGGTCAGACACACAGTGGACCTTCATGATCCAAAGAGGCAAGTATCCAGTAACTTCCAGATCTGGGTTCTTTGGAAAGATGTTTTGATATGCAAATAGTAAGGATAGTATGCTGAACTCTTCTGAAAATCCAGTTCTTAGTATCCATTTCATTTATCAGCCATTTAAAATAAGTTTTGACAAAGGCTGTTACACCTAGCAGAAATGCAGCTTCTATTACAGCATCTTCTCACCACCTTTCATTTTTTTCCAACTTCAATATATTAATTTATTTGGGACAGTAATGTTCCAATTATGCTTTCAGCACAGCAGCATTTCTTTTTGATGTGAATCAGCAAGCTCTGAGTTGTTTGTTTTAAGACCTGCATGGTAAGGAAGACATGGTGAGATCTATATTTAAGATAACACATAATTTCCATTACACATTATCTTGCAGCAATATTTAAAGAAATGCCATTTCTCCATGGTTTGTTGTTTGGTAGAGTCACAAAGCCCAGATCCCTTTTGTTGGCCTTATGAAAAACAGAAAAGGGCAAGTTACCAACTGTCAAGTAATGGTATTTTCCATATATCATGTGTTTTGTATAGTGAGAAACACTGCAAAACCAAAATCTTTCACATCAACAGAATATTCCTGGGCCATTGGGCAATGACCATTGACAGTGCACAAGGTACCTCATTTCAAAGGTTGTGTGGTAGTGCCTACATTCTCAGTGTCACATAGCAGCTACAGGTGTGATGTACTGGTGATGTATTGCCCAGATTCAGGCAGGTCACCAAATAGGCTGTGTTTACATCAGCAGGTAGTGCAGACCCAGGGGAGGAGATCTGTGAAACAGCTGGTACTGAGGAGCAGGTGTCCATGCTCTGGTCTGTCCTCATGAACTGAACACCTATTAGCGCCTGGAGTACATATTCCAGTTAAGTGTCACGCAAAAATAGTCAAATTCATGTGCTCAGGGACCACTCTGTAATGTGGATCAAAGCAGGATCATCAGGATGATGGAGAGATGTACTTGAGGAATGCAATTCCAATTCAAACTAAAACAATAATGTAGATGCACTCAGGAGAGAGAAAAGGTTGTGTTTTCTATGTCTGAAAGGTGGTTTTTTTCTCTCCAAGGAGCCTTGCTGTATTTTCCTCTGCAGGGAGCTGTGCTTCCAGGAAGAAGATGATGCAAAGGTGATGCAGGGTGAAGAATTGTGGCTGTGGTACTTTACTGATATTTTCCAGCTGTAGTGCCTGAGAGCTAGCTATGGCAAGCAGGGGTGAGCCGGGCATAAGTCTTGGCTTACCTACTCATGCTTGTAAGCCAGCATTAAATATTGATTGAAATTAGTCTGAGCATTCGTTTTGTTTATTTTAGTGTGTTTGCTAGTAACATGGAATATGGAATAGTTTATGAACCCACAATAAGCAAATGGTAAAACTTCTAAAATACACAGTTCATTTCTAAGGAGAGAGCAAGAAATGGGCAGTGTATGACTAGGGGTTTTTAAAATACTGTTAGCTTATGCACCTTTATTGATCATCTTATAATGTAGAAGTTGGTAGCATAATTTTATTGATTGATCTTAGAAGAGTTGTTCCATTAGGTCTGATCACTGGAATTCCATTCCAATCAGTGACTCCCGAGTCCAGCTGAAGCAAATGCAAGTATGTGACAGCTGTAGCCTAATCATTTTTGAATTTGGACTAACTACCTTAAGATGAGCTCTGCCAAAAACGAAATCACACAGGTCCAGTCCTTATGAAGTTTCTCAACAGATTGATGGGACACTGCTTTTAGTTGTTTTCTATTCATGAAATGCACCTCAAATTTCTTTTTCTCACAGTTCTCTATGCGAACAGCATATATTCTGTAATTGCTACCCTTGTTGCAAGGACTGGAAACGTTCAGTCTCAGATCTTAGTTACTGAACAGACAAAATGCATTTGCATCATTTGCTTGCTTTACATTTGATAGTTACATTTATGCTGGAAATCTGACTTTAACCTTGGTTAGATACTTCTGAAGCCTCATTGCTGAGTCTGAAGAATTTGAGTCCTTATGTACGAGTATTTAACTTTTTTGTCATCTTAGATGGATATGCCTTACATGACTTAGAAAATTATAATAAATCTGCAGTCAGCATATCTTTAACAAAGTTATAGTTCTGTAAGTTCTAGGTCATAAAAGATGCAATTTTCTTCAGTTGTTTGCATCTTCATATTTGTTTGTATATAATCCTATTCAAGTTGCTATTTTACTGTATATAAGGTAATCTACTGTCTCTGGAGACAGTTACAAAATTTACTGCAAATTGGCATGTGAATCTGTGTATGAGAGAGAACACCATCTCTTGTCTAAAACAAGTCATTCTGAAAAAAGAAAATAAGTTTTTTTTTTTTTTTTTGAAGTGAGACATAACAGCACAAAAGTACTTGATATTCGGGAATATGATTAAATACTCCTAGCCAGGTGGAAGTAGCACGTTACTTTGAAGCTGTTGTTTACGGAGTAAGATATTATTTATTTTAACTAAACAAATGAGACTGTAGAATGAAATCAGAAAAAAAAAAGGTGTGAAAAGATTACTGATAGCTGAGGCTAGATTTTCATAGTAGGCAATAGTTCCACTATCAACATTTGGCATCAAAATATGGAAAATGGATTGTTCTCTAATGTAATTCACTGGCAAGAGAACTTTCAAAACTGAAGCGTTTTTTTCGCAATTATAATGAAATCATGAATTTAAATGTAGAAAAATATTATTGTATAGTACTAGATGTGAAAGTTATCACTAAGTGCCATTTTAGCTGCCTAATTAAAATAAATAAATAAAAACTAGTTCTTCGGCTAGGCTAGCAGCTAGGCTGATAGCAAGTACCAAAAGTACATTCAGTGTACTCCTACACCTATAATTTGGATCAATCCTGCAAACCATTTCACACTCTCTTAAGCCACTTCTTTTCCATATCATTCCTTAAGGGCTATCTACATTATTCTTTTGTTTTTTTTTCCACCAGAATTGTTTTAATTTTTGAAAATTGTTCTCTTTTCTCCTTCTAATCTTGCCTCTGACAGTGGGGAGAAGTGAGATGTGGAATGCTAAAATCAAGTGATACCTGTTGTCACCAGTTTACGTGATGGAGTTCAGAAAGAGGGAGTTGTGTGGTAACTTTTCTGCATGTACAGAGCCTTTGCTGGCTTTAAAGTAGTTTGTAAGTAAGGACTGGAGAAAGAGATTAATAGTAGTGTATTTGCACTGTTTTCAATCCAGGCCGCGTCACAGCTTCCCAGGGAAGCTGGTGATCTTAGGCTACTGACAGCAGATTTATTGTGGACACCCACTCCTAGTTCTCCAGCCTGGAACACTGCTGACTTGAGATATTTATTTACCACTTCCAGGCCACCAGCTAGTCAGGGTTACAGATGTGAACCACCAGCAGTTCAGCAGAGCTTCCTGGCTCAGGCTGGGGCTGCTTGAGGGTCAAAACAGAATGAATCATACTGAATCAGGGGGACAACGTGGCCTTAAAGGGAACCTTCATAACTGGTATAGAGAATGTCCTCAACTTCTAACATTGTCCCCCACGTGTCATGGAATTTGCCACAGACAGCACACAGGTGGGGCCTAGTTGAACATGCACCAACTAAAATCCATCTAGAATGCAAATATCACTATGATTCAATCATCTCCCTCACACTCTCCCTACACTCATATAGGGGACAGCACAGAACCCACTGAGTGTTTCTGCATGGCAGAAGGCTGTCGTGCTGAACCTCCTCTTGAGCAAGGACATCTCTCAGGGTTGTTCCTTACCTCTCAGGGTTACTCAGGGGATCTCTGGTTGAGATATTCCTTAACCATGACAGATCCTTGGCAAGTGATCAACAGCAAGCTGGAAATTTGCAAAACTTCGCGAAACTTTCTTAAGTTGTATCTTGATTGATTGTGTACATAATCCTTTAGATATAAGCAAATGATCAAGTCTGGGACTAAGACTGGATCCAGACTCACACAGATATCTCTGAGAAGGTGTTTGGAAAGCGAGGGGCTCCATTCTGAACCTCACAACTCAATGGGAGGGTCTCCTTACTTTCTTCCATCTGACTCTGTCCTCCACACAGTAAATAACCGAGTGACCCTTGACTTTGAACCTTGTTAAATCACCATCTTGATCAAATCTGCTAGGTCATTATCTTACCTCAATATTGGTGCTTCTCTTTTATGAGTGAAATGCAACACTCCTCATTCATGACAGCAGAACATAAAGCTTGCAAGTTAAAGGACAGAGTATTGGTAGAACATGGGAGGAAGGTGGAAAGTGTACAGAAACGTAGAGTCCTGGCTAGGTGAAGTAAGGCAAATGTGTTAAAAGTGTTAAATGGAGGAGATGGCTAAGTAAGCAAAGGTGTAGAGAGGAATAAATGACCATAGTTTTTTGGAAGTACTGAAATGTGAGGGTAGGGTATAGGGTGGGATGGTTGTGTACAGAGGTTGAATGGCTGGTAGTGAGAACTGGTATGGATTCCTCTAGCCCAAGGAATTGCAGAGGTTTAAGAGAACTTTAGAGCTGGTGATCAGAACAAGTGGTGTTACAGCAGGATGTTGTCAGACTCTTATGTAGGGGCACTAAACAGCTGGACATGAAAGCCATTAAAAACTGGTCTAGTGTTCTCAAGATATATTACTTTCAGAAAATAAATCCCTTATTTCTCGAAAAATGGAGCAAAGCAGGCCTGTCCCAGGAGCAGCAGAAACAGAGCTCTGGTTTTCCAGTTCTTCCACTAGCTCTCCACTCAGTTTAGCTTGCATACTTGCTATAAACTATTCTGGGATGGGAACATCTTACTCCCTTTTGTCTATTTTTCTTGCTGTTGCAGTTTACATGGAACAATTAATATCTATTGGGTCAAAGAAAATGTTCTCTAGGTGAGTAGTTAAATTACCTTTTGGGAGATGGGAATGGTAAATTAAACCCTTCTGGCTATGGCAGGGAACTGAACTTCTGGTACTCCAGCTTTCTCCTAAGTACTATAAAATTAATGGTGATGAATTTGCACAATGTTTCCCTTTTGTAATTCTTCTTATTACAAACATATTTCTCCCTCTCCTATATATACTCTTAATTTTCTTCACTGCTGTCAAGTCTATTATGAGAAATGACCAAAATTAGAATCAAAGATTCAGCCTGCAGATAAGTTGTTACAATAAAGAAGGTCATATTTGACATATTTTTTTTAGGGAGAGTCATACATTCTATTTTTCCTATAATAGCAGAGGGATTTTGATCTGCCTACCCACCATCAGGCATGACAATATATATCATATGTGCTGTTGCAAGAGTAAGGTGAAATAAAGCTTACTGTTTAAAAGGTACCTGTTCTAGGTGCCCTCAGAACCTCAGACCTAGAAGCAGGGAACACGGATATTTTAAGAGAATTAAATAATTTTGTTTTTCTGAGTAATCATGAACTATAGGACCACTGATCCACTGTAACTTACTACCTTATGCAGGGATAATTATTTTTAACAATGTTAATGGATAGGCAAGAATTAATGCAAAGGTGAATGTAGCATGTATAGATTGCTATCAATGCCAGTAGCTAGCCTGTCACACACAAAGGAATCCCCAAATCAAAAATTCAGAAACAAGAAACAAAAAACTGTAACGTCAGACTGCTGTCCCAAGAAGAAACTGAAAAATTATTCTGGGAAGAAAAAATGGCAACAGAGCCTTAGATAAGCTCATGGACCGAAATCAAAACACTTTTCCCTGAGACTGAAACATCATTCTCTACAGTATATTTCTTCCACGGGGATAGAAATGTCTGTTTTAAATAAGCCCTGGTCAAGTGCACAAGTGTGTTGGGAAAGCTTCCTGCTTATTGAGGGTCATCGGGCAAGGTGCCTTAAGGTGACAGCCAAATTAGCTTCACAGACAAAGTGTCTCCATGTAAGGAGAATATTTCTGTTTAACAACATGACATATTTTACTCCTTTGTGTAAATCTTACCTGAAAACCCACTTGTTAGTTCTCAGAAGCATCCACTGTCATTCCCATTAGCCTGCTCTCCTGGATATTGTGGATTACATAACTGCTTTCTTCTGCAAGAACATATATAAACATGTGTATATATGCTTATGTGTATGTATATGTGTGTATGTATTTATGTATAAATACACATGTATTTATGTATAAATCTATGCATAAATACACACACATATAAACACACTATTTATACGGGCAACTTCCCAATTTAAAGATGCTTTCAGAGGAATCAAAGATCCACTTAATATTATCCTGTCATTTATTTGAATTGAGAGAGAGAAAGGGGAGATTTTGCCAGTGAATAACCTGAATGTTCAGTTTAAAAAGCTATTTACGAAGCAACTAGCCAGATGTCTTTAATAATGTATAAGGAGGCATTTTTATTATTACTCTGGCTTACATTTTTCAACACATAGCACAGCTCTGATATGACTTAATAATAAAACCTGCAATTGTGACACGTGATAGCCTTTCTGAGCCAGATTTGTGAAGTTATGCCCCTGCATTTCTTCATTTTAGCATTTTGTAATACTAATTACACCCCAGGAAGCTTATATGCTTTCAAAGTATATTTATGTATTGAATGCCCAAAATGGTGCTAAACCAACAGTGATGGATACATATGCTTAGCACATAACAGTTTTCAAACAAAGGGATACTGATTTGATTTTGATTTGTAAATTTATTCTTAAACTTATCCCATTTGGTTCAGCAATCACTGAAATATAACAAAAGCAAATTTAATCCAGCCTTTGTAAAAGAATTCCCTTGGAGTCTGAGGACATAAATTATATTAAACAGAGTTTAGAAAATGAAACAGGAGGTGCTAAAGAAATGCTTATCAATCTTAGTTTGCTTTCAGCAAATACTGAAAATTAGGTAGTAACTTAGAAAATACTCAATGGTATACTCACATACAGAGTGACAATAAAAGATAGAATTGACATAAATCCAATTTTACTTAGATATATGTAGCTAAAATACCAGGCAATAATAAAAATATGGTATAGATGAGTACCCTTTAGAGAGAGAGAAATTCTGTTTTCAATTCATATCTTTTTTAGTCCAAACAAATATTTGAAGATACCCAGATATCTGGACAATTATCTGAAAAATATCATTTAGTTCTTATTTCACTTGGTCATACATTTTATATGTGAAAGAAGCGTCTTTTTTTCTCAGAATATATGAAAGAATATTAATTTTTTGAGGAATATGCTAATAATTTGCTTTATTCTCATGTATTTCTCTAAAAGATTTATTTTTCTTAAGAGTATAAGTAGAGTTTAACAGCTCTACCATAAAAGTTTGTGGCAGAATCCATTCTATTTAGTGAGTTTATATGACCCGTTATTAGTTATTCCAAGTCCTGAAAATTTTGATATTTTTTAATGTTTTTTTTAACACATACAGCTAAATAATGTATTATTCTGGAGGAGAACCTGCTGTCAGCATACGAGGATGCATTTATAATTAATCCATGAAATTGCCTCATTTGAAAAATTTACTGACCTCTGGTGGTGAGTGTTGGAGTGTCTGTTCTGCGAGATGACTGCACCTCAGCAATCATCACATTCCCAAGTTTGTCGGTCTTGTTGCTATTGCTGCTGTCTTTGTTTGTTGTTATTTAGACTGCTCTACTTTATTTAATCACAGCATGGCTAACTTCTTGTATTGATGTGATAAATATGGGTTTTTTTTTCTAGTTTCCTTTTTTTTCTTTCTCTCTCTTTTTTAGTACAGGTCTTGTAAACCACCACACAAACAAAAATCTACTAACCTTGGAGGCCAGTAAGGTTACTTGATGATGTTCCAAGCATTCATAGACATTTATTCAGAGATCATCTATTTAGAGATCATTCATTTAGTAAAAGTACTCATGATTATTAACCATCTGTTCTTACAAATAATACAATATTCCAATCAGGTTTCAGTAGTAAAAGTTGCTTTTTCATGTCTGTTAGGTGACCTAAGGCTAAATTATGTTGCTACCGGTTAGTTATCTCTGCAGTGCACTAAGATATCAGGAGTTCAGCCCTGAACAGTCAGTTCAGCCCCAGAACAGTCAGAAAAAAAAAAAAAACAAAACAGTTCCACACAGCAGAAGATACAATGTTTTGAAGTTGTTTTTTTTAACTATGAAATTCCTGTTAAAAACATAAATGTTGTAAATTGAGATTTTTTGCTATTGTTGTCATTAGTTTGGTCAAGCATCCATTCTTTGCTGTTCTCAGAGCTCTGTGAAGGGACTCAAAAACTGAAGCTGTGCTTCGCATTGGTGACATTTTCCTGACTTGCGGTATTGTGACGGGTGGGCAAGAAAGTGCTGGATACCTGTGGAAAGAGACACTCGAGGTTTGTGAAGGGCTAAACAAGCCAGATTAAATGAAGGAGTGGGGAACCACAAGGAGGGGCTGCCCATGGGAAGCTGCTGCAGGACATGGAGCCCAGGCAGGACTCGACTCCTGTTCCAAGGGCCCCTGGTCTCCCCTCATCTCAGCTTTGCTAACGATGATGCACTACAAGAGGGGATTCTTCTGAATTCCAGGAAAAGATCTACAAAACAGCCTTTCAAAGCACTGCTTAGACTCTGGTTTGTTCAAAAGAACACCTGCAGGGCTTCCTAAAAACTACCTCTCCAACACAAAGGCTGATACACGGGTCCTACACACCTGCAAGGTGCATTCATGAATTTTTCTAGATACTTGGCATTGTCTCCTTAAAACTACTGCAGGACCTAACCTTGTCCTGAGCAAAAGCCAAGTGATATTTCTGTTTGAGCCCCTGTCTACCCCCTTCATTTACCAGAACCTCAGGTACAGGTGCATATTCCTTTCCATTTTAACCTTTGAGGATGTCAAAACAAAGAATAATTTTATATTTCTCTTTGAGATATACTTCAGAAGTTAGTTCAGAAATGTTTAAAATGTTTCCTGAAGCAAAAAGTCCTTAGGTTCCAGAGAGAAATAACACATCTTTGTCTATCATCTGGCGAGTTCATATTCCAGTGCTCCGAGGGCTCCCTTGGCATCTTGGTTTTTCAACTTCAGTCAAATCTAAACAGAGAGGGTCAATAAAATCCCTGCTTTTAAGTCTCTGAGTACTTCAAGCTCTGGAACCTGAAACAAAAGAAATGCTGCAATATAGTCAATGGATTTTTGTGAATGAAAAAAAGTTAAGCAAATTATGATAAATGCTGAATATCAAGAGATATTTCCAAAAAGTTCCACCGCTATAGTTCCAACCTGGACTAGATAAATTTTAGAGAGTGATCTCCTTAGATGCAGAAGAATAATCTGAACAATCAACATTTTACACATTGATCCAAAGAGCTGAACCACTTCATCCATCTCCTATGTTAATTAATCTCTATGGTTTAAATATGTTTTAAAAATAAAATTATAAACAAATTAATGTGTGAGAACACTAGACATGAGATCAATCATGCCAACAGCTGAGACTTTATTAGTCAATAAAAATCTGGTTTTAGCCCGTTCATATTAGTTTCTAAAAAGCTCAGGCAAATTACCCTAACATGATTTTGCTTAAGTAAGCATTAGACTAATATAAAATCCCTTTTGCTAGAAACTACAATGTATTAAGTATGAGTTCCAAATATTCAAGAATACATCTTGATAACAAAATAATCTGTTTTCTTATCACAAAAGGTTTTGTGTCCACATGAGATTTGACGTAACTGTTTCCTGATCTTTACAGTACATAATACTGCTGAGCGTCAAGATGCTACACAAGTTCATCTTATAATTTAAATTAGCTTAGTCTATCTTAAACATGTCCATCTCCCTTATCTAGAATTACTGTATTTTATTAGTTTCCAGACTGTATTAATTCACAACTATTTGACTAGTTAACTAGTAGCTTGATATTTGATTGTCTTCAAGATCACAGAATCCCATTGCAAGCCCTTCAACACCCTGCCTGTTAAACCATGTTCCTAAGCACCTCATCACACATTTTGTGAGCACTGCCAGGGATGAAGACTCCACCACTTCCCTGGGCAGCCTGTTCCAATGCTTGACCACTCTTTCCATGTGAAAAATTTTCCTAATATCTAACCCGAACCTCCCCTGGTGCAACTTGAGGCCATTTCCTCTTGTCGTATTTTCAGTAGTTACTCTGGAGAAGAGACCAACCCCTGCCTCACCTCAACCTCCTCTCAGGGAGATGCAGAGAGCAATAAGGTCTCCCCTGAGCCTCCTCCTGACTAAGTAACCCCAGCTCCCTTAGTCGCTCCTCATGTGTTGTTAGGTAGAACAGTATAAAGAAACTTCAATGTATCTGTTAGGTACGAAGGGTTTTTCTTCTGAAGAATGCTGCAAGCTCTCCCTGATAGCAAAACGTATGTGTGCATATAGGAAAAGTGGAAAAATAGAAAATAGGAAACATGAGCTGCCCATGTTTCAAATCTTAATCCCTGCAACAACTCTTAGCTGCTGTATTCATTCCAGTTAAGAAGCCTTCAGGTCACACTTGCCTGCTGTGAGGGAGCTTCAGGTATTCTACTGTGACCCCACATGTATCAGTGCCGGCACAAGCCCCTGCTGCTGTGTGAGCTCTAGAGCTTCTTGGCACCTTTGTGGCAACTGTGGGAAGTGTCACATTCATGTGTAACAGCCTGCTACATCCTCTTCAGTGCTTTTCTGAAATATTCTTAGCAGTAAGCTTAGCATCTTTGCTTTAGAAGAATAAATATTCAGGGAATAAAAGCCGGAAATCTCTGATGCCATCTATACTGTACAGATTCTCGACTTTGATGGGGTTTTGTAATAATTAGTCATTATATTCACAAAGACTGAGAAGAGATTTTCAGGATACTCCAATTTTTTTTTTCTTTGCAGTAAGTTGTTTTTACAAGTGCTTTTTACAAGAGGGATAAACAGTGAAAAAAAAATAGAAACCTTTTGCTTAATGTAACTTCACAGGTGGTTGGTGTATTTATCCTAGATTCTCTTTTCAGATTGTTCTTTGTGAAACAAGAGGCATTGGTCATTAGTAGGACAGTAGACAGTACAGATTATAATGAATACAAGAAGCGAGGTAGCAGACAAATCTGTTACTTGCCTGGTTTCATTGTCCACAGACTTTTAAAAAGAGAAGAGGAAGGTTCATGTTTTCCATGTCCATTCACGTTCCGCATTCCCTGAAAATGAAAGAAGTAAAATGAGGAGTCAGGTTGCCTTCCTGATACACATGCAACGCGTTCTAATGTCAGGGGTTCTGGCAGCAAGTGAAAATCTGTACAACATTAAGTACATGGGGAAAATTATGGGTTTGGGCAGTTTATAATTCTGCCAATGCTAAACATTTATTTTTACAATGACAATAAAAGCCGAATCCAAAGCCAATCCTTCCTGCCAAGATTCCAGATTGTGCAGTTAATCACAAACTAGAACTGTTCAGATTCAAAGGCACAACTTTTCTTTTTAACAGAAAGCACCAGACAAATTGAATTAGAGACTGCTATTCCTTCTATCACAATAATTACACAGTGATGAATTATTAATGTCACACAATTACTTTTTACATTAAAATAGACCTCAATTGTTTAAATATTGTTCTAAAAATCATCTATATTGAAGATCAGAATCACAGTGCTTAAAGTTTGAAAAGGCACCAAATACAAATTTTTGGCTCATTCTTAGAAAGAGGCATAAATTTGTCAACAAATTATTTCTCTAACAGAAAACTCTGATCCCCACCAGTTAACCAGAACATTTAAGTTCAGTAGAGCTAACAGCAGGAAAAAATCCTCACAAACACAATAAAGAAAAAAGATTCTAATAATGTTCCTAAATGAGTGATGCTTCAGAAGACCTAGTTCTACATATAGATGACCTCTGTTTGGGCCTAGATGAAGCAGAGCCACAACTAATAATAATAATAATAATAATCTTGGCTAAACACTGTTACTGCCTAGCAATGATCTGATCTAAATATCAACATAAGCAACGGGAATTGTGGAGTCCCAATAAAACTGATCTTCTTGTGGATTTTACAGTCTGGGATGATCTCTACTAATGAAGATGTCTTGTGGCATCTCTGCATATTTGTAGTAATATACAGTTACTGAAAACACAGTGAACTATTCAGTTAAATCAATGGATGTGAGGCTGGATGAAAGCACTTTAGAAAGACAAGATGGTCTTCACACACATAAGTACACAATATCATTTATATGACTCTAAACTGCAGTTTAAATAAAAATATATTCTGAAAATATGACAAGAGAATTAAGAATACCAGATTTGGATCAGCAAACATAATATGATAAGAAACTGTCTTGGAAATTAGGTTGAAAGGGAAAAAAAAAAGACTGATTTAATCCCTTTAAAGTATGAAGTTAAAGCATGAAGTGTTAAAAATGCCAGACCTGGGCACTGATTTCATAAATTACACACTTGTAGGAGTAACAAGGGAAATGATGACTTTAGGGGAGAAAATAATTTACTATGATTTTTGCTGTGATTATAGAGAAGAAATGTGCAGCTAAATAACTACTGCAAATACACTTAAAGACACCCCTTCTTCTCATCCCTCCCCACTCCCCCTCCCCCCCAAAAAAAAAGCTTTCCAAGGTTTATTTGGCTTAAGAAGCGAAGAACATGGTAATTTAGAAACTGACAAGGGAAAGCTAGTCAGGCTTCTGCAAGAATGCTGTATCCCAAAAATTGAAAATTGGCAGCAGCTTTTTTTTTTTCTCTTCCATATGTAATGTCTGTATTTTCTTTTTGCTTAGAAACATATCTTAAGGTCTAAAGCATCTGTCATCCTTTTAACATTTCTTTTAAGTCTTTCAAACTTTGCAAGCTTTTAAAGCTGCTCTTGCTTCTCACTGCAATTTATATATTTTCAAGGAAGACACTAGACCTCTTTAAACATTTGCTCATCAGTTCGTAATAATCAGCTTTTGCCGTTTTGAAGAGTTTGTAAAGCATGTTTTTGTATGTGTTTATTTCAAATAATTACTCTTTCCCAAAGAACCCCTAAATATAAAAACAGTATCCAGAGTCTCTATAAGTTTATGAGTAAAATGCTCAAAACACTTGTGGAAGACCTTGCTAGCAGTGAATAAAAACAGTACACTGTGTATAATTTTGCACTTGAATTCACAGCTGCCCATAATTAAATTAATAATACATCTGTAGAGAACAATATTTATTCAGAAACGGTGACTATATTGCGCCCCAGCTTCAAAAGGAAAACACGGGATTCAACGTAGGGTATGTATTCAAAATACCATTATAGAAAATAAAAAATAACACGTGTCATGGATAAAAATGGAAGATGGGTGAGGAGACGGGAGCGTGATGGACCAGCTGCCCAAACGCCCGGAGTACCGAACTGGTGAGGAGCGGCGGTCATGGCCCTTACGCTTGCGTCAACCTTGCTTGTGTGTCGGGGATCACGGCGGGTCTGCGGGGTCCCTGGCTCCCCCTGGGGACAGCGTTGACCTGGAAGAGCTCAGAGTGCACCCGTGAGAAGGGGAAGTTACTTGGAGGGCAGAAACTTGCGTCTAAGGACGTTTCAGCTACCGAGCAGGGTGAGAAGACTTGCAGAACGGACCAAGCTGAAGGTCATGGAATCACAGCCTTGTTACTGTGTTTTGCTGGCTGTTGCAGCCAGCAGTCAAAGACACGAGGTTGCATAAACTCCATAAAAGAACACTTATGGCTTTATAAAGCTCTCTATTCTCTCTCTGCAATGACCTCGACCAGGCGTCATTGTTGGTTAGTGACACTTGTGCATTCCCAGCACGCTGCTGCTTCTCCTACCTGTGCCCCGGCTTTTAACCTATTAGCTCATCTTTAATCCATGCCCCCGAACCTCCTCACGGAGCAGTGCTCTGCGCTGCCTACAACACCCCGTTGCCTTCCCACAAGACTCCTGTGGTTCCCTTACATTCCAAGTGGGGAATCTGGGTATTACAAGTATCAGTTACTGCAATGATCAACCTGCTGAAGTATAAGCTACTTCATGATTAACAGTGTTACTCAGCAGTTACTATAAAACAGAGAAAGCCAGAAGTTTTCCACACGAAATACCATATTCTCATATGAAGGCTGGTTGTCACTGTTCTGTCAGCAACACTCTTCTTCCACTCTCTATTTAGTAGCACCATTGTATAATACTTCATTTTCCTAAGTATTACCAAGATCAATGTCCACTACTAATCTACTGTCACGAGAGCAAGAAATCAAAGATCTCTAATAAATGACTATCTACCATGCAGGGGTTTTTGTTCTGTTTTCTTTATTTCTTGGTCTGTTTTTCTAAATGCACTAATGCGCACTGAACAAAGCTGCTCAAGTCCAGGGATACTACTGGACAAGAGTAGTCAGGTTTTAAAATTCAAATCTTATTTCTTTTACAAATATTATAAGTGAATGGTCTGTTTTGCCCCACGCTGGTATCTGTGTTTGGATGCAACATGTTGTTGCTGGCTAGCTGTGTGAAATGATGACAGTCCCCCTTCCCTGTTCCACAGCCTAATTCATGACTAAGGCACAAGATGAATTTCTGGCGCCAGGAAGAACAGCATAAAATCAAAGACTCAGGCTTCCTTATTTTGTGGTTATAAAAATTAAGATGTTTTCACTCTTGGCTTTTCCTGAAGCGGCATCCTCTGGATAATGAGGGCAGTACTAGCAATTGCAAAGTTTTTATCACAGGTCTAGAAATATGTAGCAAGATGTGAAATATGGTCCAGAAATATCTGGTCTTCAACTCAAATTATTTAAAAAAGATTGTTTTGAGTTTCTAGCCCTCATGGTTGCTACACAAAAATAAATAAATAAATAAATAAACAAACAAATAAATAAATAAGAGATTACTGAATATCTGACATCAGAAGAGAACTTTATACAAAACTTTCTTTTTTTTTAACAAAGCTTTACTGCTAACAGCCTGATAATTTCTGGAAAAATGTGCTCTCGGTGTCCCTGCTGGAGCAGGGGGCTTGGACTAGATGATCTCTAGAGGTCCCTTCCAACCTCAACCATTCTGGGATTCTGGGATTCTGACTATTTTAATCTTAAAAGGGTTTAGACAGTCAGTTATGCATTAGTTTCTTAACACATAACAAAATTAGTGATCCTTGGTATTTTCATTGTTTATTGCTGAAACACTTTGGTGAATGTGGATTTTTTTTCTCCCTCTGGAACCGTAAGAACTAGAAACATATTCCAAAGACGTGAACACTGAAATTTTCTTCCAATGACAGGATTAAAGACGCCAAAGTTTCAGGCTTTAAAATTAACTTTAGCATAAAACTCGATATGGAATCATGGATTCACGACAGCTAGGTATTAATCCACTATAGCAACTGCATTTCATGCGTATTCTTGCCTGCATTTTATATACTCCTTATCTTCGCTATTNAAAAAAAAAGGCTGAAGTATTTTTTTCCAATACTTCAAAAGCCAGTACATGGAATACATCCATAGCCTTCTGATTAGTCTGTTTCTGTCATTCCATTCTGTCCTTCTGTCAGCTGAGGTTACGAAGAATGAATTTTATTCATTCTCAGTCTTGGAGGTAACAGGTAGGAAGACACCAGATCTTTAACCTCTGGGTCATATCCTGGCTGGCAAGCAAGAAACAACAGGAACAAACAACAGAAGGAGAAGGATGGCTGGGAATGGCAGAACATTGTTTAAATCGTGGGCAAAACATTCAGGAGACATGAGGACAGCCGCTGTCTAGGCAGAATTCAACGCTGCCTTCATACTTCAAGAAGCTGTAAAACCTTGGGAATCAACCACACAGGACGGCCAAATTCCAAAGCCAGACGGGATGCGTAAACACCAACCGCATCCCGTCCACCAGCGGCAGTAACTGTCCTGGGGCCAGAAAGTGGAATTCTCCAGGATGGGGAAGGAAGGACAAACTGCAGCCCACGGACACACAGAACAAGAGGGTCACGGGCAGCGTCGCCAGCCGAGCACACGGTGCATCCAGCCAGGACAAAGCCACAAAAGGCTCCCGGCCCGTTCTGAACATCCTCGTCCGACCTCATTTCTCTCTGCTCGCTCTGGCGCGAGCTGCGTTTTCCCATTATTTTTACCGCGGACTCATCCCAGGGACGTTATCTGCAGCCCCCAGCGCCTCCCACTGCTCTGCTGTTCCCGGTGCTCGCAGCCATGTGCACTCCCAGGTTCCCACTTCCCCAGAGGGCTCCCGAGGGGACTCCCTGCATTAGGTAATTTCCAAAAGTCTGTCACAGGAGCTACGTTTTCAGTAGCTAAGTTTTCAGTAGCTACGTTTCAGTAGCTACGTTTCAGTAGCTACGCTTTCTCAATTTGCAGTCCTGGATCCAAAATGACTTACTGTGCAGTAAACCTTACTGTGTGGTAAACTTAAACTCTCCATGGAGTATTTCACACCTCCTAACTCACAACCCAACTTAGAACATCACCAAACCTGATCACGTTTTCTGGCAGGACAAATTAACAGGGACCCTTCCCTCGGACCCTTCCCTCGCCCCCGGCTCCTAGTCCCGCTCCTTCCCGCCGCTCCCCGCTCCGGCTCTGCCCTTCCTCGCTGCCACGCGCCTCTCCCGGGCTCCTCCGAGGCGCCAAACGCGCCCGCTGCCCTCGCAAGGACCGAGGGGAAACCTGAGGGGCCCGGCGGCCGTGCCGGACAGGGGGTCCCAGCCCATCCCGAGGGTCCCAGCCCGTTCCAGGTGTCCCAGCCCGTTCCATGGGGCTCAGCCCGTCCCGGGGGTCCCAGCCCGTTCCATGGGGCTCAGCCCGTGCCAGGGGTCCCAGCCCGTCCCGGGGGTCCCAGCCTGTCCCGGGGGTCTCAGCCTGTTCCATGGGGCTCAGCCCGTTCCCGGGGTCCCAGCCCGTCCCGGGGGGTCTCAGCCCGTTCCCGGGGTCCCAGCCCGTTCCATGGGTCCCAGCCC
>VZSG01001030.1:134469-150637 GCA_013398315.1 Nothoprocta pentlandii | reverse complement strand
CCTCCCCGCGCGTCTCCCGCGCGGCCGTTAACGGCGGCAACGGCCGCAGGGGGCTCCCCGCGGGCGGCATGGGAGCGGGGACGGGCGGCGGAAGGCGCGGGCCACCTGGAGCGCCCCTTCCCTGCTCGTAGGTGCCTGAAGGGCTGCGCTGCCAGGGTATTTATTGCTTAGGTATTCATTTTTTTGCAAGCACGGGACAACCCGAACCGAACGGGTAGGCCTCCGAGCATGCTGGGGGCGGGCACAGGCTGTGCTTGAGGAGCAAAGCCGGCCTAGGCCAAGCTGGGCCCGGGGCAGCGGCCTCCCTGCGGAAGGGGCTTCGTGGGGCGGCCCGGAGCCGTGTCGCACGCCTTGGAGATGCGAGCTGCCCTTCTTGCTGTGATCCTTCAGCAGCTCATCAGCAGCTCGTCTACCCTTGCCGTAGACCACAAGGGTACAAGGCCTTATGCGAGCCCTTTTGTTATTATTGTTAATCAGAATTTTCTCATTTCTAGTGGGGAGCTGCAATGGAGACGGTGTTACCAGTCACGTGCCTGTTCTCGTTTTCCATACTGCTGTGTGAAAGTTACCACCACAGAGTGGAGACTGCCACCGTTGTGCAGACGGCGGAGAAAAACCTCCTAGAAAAGGCGTCTGGCGTCAATGCTGACCTGGCAGGGCTGATACAGAGGCTTCATCTTCAAGAGCTTTTCCGTCGTTATGGAGAAAACAACACTCTGACGATTGAAGGATTTAGAAAACTGCTTCAGAACATAGGCATAGACAAAATGAAAAGGATTAAAGGAGATCATGACCATGATCATCACCTTCACCATAACCACGTTGCATCCAGTAAAAACTCGGAGAGGACTGTTTGCCCAAACCACGACCATGATGCGAACAGGGTTCCCGTGAACAGTCACCTACAGGAACTGCACAAAGCAGAACACGTAGAGCACGAGCAAAACTCGTTGCACAGCAAGAACACGGTGGGTGAAATACCCGCATCTGTCAGCACCGCTCCCACGGATGGCAGTTACGGACTACAGAATTTGGGAAGTGGAGGAGCCAAGTCCGTTGCCCGCTTAGGTCTGGCTAACGCTAATGCCACAGAGAGCAGTAATACCAGTAGGCTGGCTCACGGAAGAGCAAACGAGTCCCTTCTTTTCACAAAGGAGTCAGAAAGGGGAAGACACCTGTATTCCAAATTTAAAATCCAAAACACCCAGGAGGTGAGACTGACTTTCCTGCGTTTTTGAGAATCGATGTCTGCTAGGAAATTTGTTACAGCTTAAGGGTTGCAGCTGCCTGTTTAACCGCGTATGAGCTGTGTAGTGCAAGAGTCAGTACTCGCAGCAAAACACGCATAACTGCTCCTGAATCTTAACTGTTTGCTCTGAATGAGTTTTGTATTCATGAGCTCAAATAGAGGAAAATATTCAGTCTTGTTCATATAACATTTTTATTTTTTCCTTAAAAAAAAAAATGCTGTATTAACAATGAAGACTATAAAGTTTAAGTTTTAAAATAGTGTCTTCTTAGGCAGAAGTGTAAAAAGTCTGCAATACTTTGCAGAGAAAGTTCTGTGTTCTCCTTATATAGAAACAACAAAGGAGGCTAAGGTACTTGGAAATTGTTTATTTTGGAAAACAGTATTATTACCTTGCTGTGCAAGTGTGTCCAAGAAGACACATAAGTAGGTAGCTCTTGATCTTACCTTTAGATCTTGTGGTTTTCCGCAAAGTGGGAGGAAATAAAAAGCTGATCTAGTAGGGTGTACCCCTGGCTTGGAAATAAGCAAGTGCCATTAGCATTTTAGACTAACTGTATTAACTTTGTGCTTCTTCTGTAGATAAATTACATGCAAATTTTATTAGTATTATGTAGTGACTAGAATAATAAATTCTATTGGTTCAACTTGCATTTTGCCTCAAAGTAGAACATCTTTTCCAAGAACTAGTTTTTTTTGGAGGAGGGAGCAGAGGAGGGAACCAAGTAGTTGCACAGATCTTAAAATACTGTCATTCTTCTGGCCAAAGTTGCTGCTTAAGAAGAATTAGATAACTTTATGTTAGATAGCATAGCATCATAGGGAAAAAAGCAGTTTCTTTCTGTTCTTCCCCACTTCTCTGTCTACTTCTTCATTCTGGGGCTTGTTTTAAGGTAGGTGTTCAGCTCATCTTGCAGCTCTTCAGCCTGTGCTGCACTGTGATAGAGAGGGGTGCTTAGAACAGGAGGGAGCAAACAGATGCAGATGCTGCTGGTTTGCTGAAATTGTCCCCTGACTGTAAATAAAAGCAAAAGTAGGTTAACCCATGGGGGGAAAAGGTAAATTAAAAAAAAATGTAGCAAACTTGGAAAACTCTTGAAAAAGAATTAGCTTTAATTTGAAATGCTTTCTTTCTCTATTGACGTGTTATTCTCTGGAAGCATATCTATGCTGTATCCAACATTTTGTATTAAAAAATAAAGACTTTAGGTAAAACATGGGATGTATCTTAAAACAACTTCCTTGAGTTTATGTAGAAGGACCGGCCATAAAGTAGTAGTAGTAAGGGTGGCTGCAAAGCCGTACTTTAACAGCACTGATTTTTACTTTCTTGATTTTTGCACATTGTGTTCTGCACAGTTGAAGCTTAAGTACTTCTGTGGGGGGCAAAACACTTAATTCTAAACCCCTAAAGACTGTAACTGATGCAATAGGATGTATTTTTCTGGAGAAAGTGCACTTAGAACACGAAACTATGTTTTGTTTGAGACTTCCCATAGTAATGACTTCTGTTGAAAGGTCTTTAGCCTTGTTGTTCCCTCTTTATATGGTCTCTCTAAGTGAAAGGCAAAAGTGTTAAGCAACCTATAATCTCATGGCAGAGCAGCCGACTCCTTGTGCTGATAACTGTCTGGTTTTAGCTGCTTTTGGTTACTGTTCAGGTACTTTTCATGTGGAATCACTGCACTGACAGTTAACATGAGATGTGCAGTCCTTTTGAGATATTGTAGTGTTTTTTTTCTGGTTAATCTTTTGAGTGTCTCTCTCCACAGTGCTCCAATGCATCGAAGCTGATGCAGTCCCATGGCATAGGCACGCAGGCGTGGCTGACTGCTACAGAATTCAGTTATCTCTGTCCAGCAATTATTAATCAGATTGATGGCAAGTACTGCATAGTCCATGCAACTAGTGAAAAAGCTGAAACTCCTCCAAAAGGTTACTCTTTGCAAATAGGTAAGTGTTATTATTGGTTGTTTCTTTGTTTAATATAGCATAAATGCCTAGTGGAACCCCCTTTGGTTATAAAGTTGTAGAAACATGCGTTATTGAAATATTTTTGGTGCTTCTCCCCACTATGTCTAGAGAGAAGAAGAGAAGATTGAAAGGGGATCTCATCAATATGTATGAATACCTCAGGGGAGAATGTAGGGAGGAAGGGGCCAAACTCTTCTCAGTGGTGGCCAGTGACAGGACAAGGTGCAGTGGATACAATTTGAAACACAGGCAGTTCCATCTCCATGTGAGGAAGAACTTTACTGTGAGGGTGACAGAGCCCTGGCACAGGCTGCGCAGGGAGGTTGTGGAGTCTCCTTCTCTGGAGGTCTTCCAAACCCGCCTGGATGCCGCCCTGTGTCCTGTGCTCTGGGTGTCCCTGCTGGAGCAGAGGGTTGGACTAGATGATCTCTAGAGGTCCCTTCCAACCTCAACCCCTCTGGGATTTTTTTAGCCTTGGATGTTAAGTATTATTTGATATAGGAATGTAAAGCAACCAAAATCTCATATAAGTCTTCTTAATCTCTTTTTCCAGCTTGGATTGGTGGCTTTATATCCATCTCTGTCATCAGTTTTCTTTCTTTACTGGGTGTTATATTGGTACCTCTGATGAATCGAGTATTTTTCAAGTTTCTCTTAAGTTTTCTTGTGGCATTGGCTGTTGGAACTTTGAGTGGAGATGCTTTCTTACATCTCCTTCCACATGTAAGTATTTCATTAAATAAATTAGAAAATTTGATATCTGTCTGTAGTTTTTATTGATTTTTTAAAAATACCTTTCACATCTATTCAATGACTCACATCTCAACCTTGTCAAGTAGGTTATTACATGGAAAATTTTCTCACTATTTGGATTTGCTTCTATTATTCATTTTATATTCCCCTAGTGAAAAGAGTTAACTTGCTCTGGATTTTGGCTGAGGTTCACTGGAAAGGGCCACAGATCCTTTGCTGGGTTCAGAACCCTGTCTGTATTTTATAGGGTTCTTCCTTTTCCTTTCAGTTAATTTTGAACTTATCCTGAGAAGTCACGTAAAATCTAAGCATGTGTGTGTATGTGTGCATGCACACAAGCTGCCCTGCAGCTTACAATGGTAAGTCTGGACTTGAGAGGAAGAACAGGAGGAATACTTTCTGTGTTTTAGTGTATATATTTTTGTTGCTTGCTTGTTATATTAATCAGTTCTTCTGAATATAATGACTTCCCCTTTTGGTTCTCCCCTTAGTCTCATGGAAACCATCACCATCATCATGAAAAACCTCTACTTGAGCAAAACAAAGGCTCTCTCTTCAAACATCTTGTTTTTCAAAGTACGGAAGAGAGTGCTTATCTGGATTCTACATGGAAGGGGCTTACAGCACTTGGAGGCTTATATTTCATGTTTCTAGTGGAGCATTTGATAACTTTAATAAAGCAGTTTAAAGACAAGAAGAAAAAGGTAGAGAAACTATATTTTGAAAGTTTATTGTATTGCATGATATTTTTTCAATACAGTCCCCAAAGCTAGAACTTGATTAGTGTTATAGTTTTAATTATGTTAAACCACATTTATACTTTTTTATACTTTCAAACTAGATCAGAAAAAGCTTTCTTTCTCCCTTTTTAAGGAAAAAAAAGTAAGAATAGATTTCTTTAAGCAGACAATTTTACAGACTTGACATCACAGGGAATAGTTTAATAAGCAAACATTCATTTACACCCTTTGTTATAACAGTTACAGTGATCTAAGAAATTACTGGCTATTACTGACTTCTTCCTGGTCTTCCAAGGAGATATTTTTTTCTGAGCTTATATCAGATGAAATAAGAGACCCCATACAGTTTTCCCACTTTTATCAAGGGAGCACTTGGGCAGAGTGGTTGAGTGTGGCAGTAACTTCTTGCTCACCACAAAAAATATGTGAATAAACTATAAAAGCTAGTGACTTCAGACAGCACTCCGATTGGAAATGGTGTCTTCCTCCAGGTCCCTCCTTTCTAGTCTTTCCTTTTCCCACCCCCCAGAAAAGATTTCAGATTGCTGTGGTATTGCCTGATGTGGAAGGTAGAGAATAGCCTGATTTTAGTGGGCTGTATATGTTGGGAATCTCTGTAAAGACTAGGATAGCAAGGATGTAGATGCTGCTTGATTCAGTAAAAGTCAGAAATTTGTTAAACTCTTCTTCAAGAAAGGTAGGAAACTAGTATTTATTTAGAAAGCTCAGAAGAAGCTAGAGGCTGCCACAGAGACTGTGATGATCTGTTTCTGCTGTTTATTTTTAAATCTGTCACTAAGGCAGGTGCCTTGTAAGTTCCTCTTTGGCAACAGCAGGCTGTATCACACAGCAGTGGTTTGTACTGAAGCCAGCAAGTTTAACTGTGAATGGCAAGATTGTTTTCCTAGTTCAGTTTACCTCTGCTTAAACTTACTCATCAAGAGATGTTGAAGGATTCCAAGTAAGAGAAGTATTTTTGTTTTCCTTGTCTCCTGGCTATTGAAACAGATTTCCTGTTTGACTCATTATGCCTTTCTAGGTACTGAGTCACTGATTACGATTTTTTCGTGATGTAGACATTAGTCAGATATGATTGCAGGCTTTACAGATTTTACTCAGCTTTCCATAAAAGGATTTAAAAAACTGTTACACTGATGTTACAGCACTTAAACCCCAAAACACTAGTGGAGTTGACTTTGCTCAGTACTTGGTGCATGTCACTTCTCAGATGAACTGCTTCTGCTGTCACACAGAACTAGATTGTAATTAGGCTTGGAGTGGGGTTTTTTTCCCACTTTGGAGCCTAAGGAACTTAAGTCTTTTTTACTGTGAATCACTGAGTTTCTAATGTTTCTCTTCTGCATCCACTATGTGGCTTCCATGTTACCCTCTTTCTGTGCAGGCTTGTTGTTGTAAATATCGTTGTTGTAAATATCATGTTGATCGTGTATCTCCTGAAAAATAAGTAACATTCGTAACTATAATATTTTCTTTTGGAATAAGAAAAGAAATGAAGATGATGGAGAAAGTAAGAAGTTTTCAGCGAATGAAGAGATGTTAGATACAGATGATCGTAAGTCCCAGTAGTATTATGGCATGGTTGTTATTGCACAACGGTACAGCTAAAATGCTGTACATGACCACAGGCAACTTATAGGTATTTTTCTTAGTGCAGGGTGGATCACTTCCTAACTGAATTCTTCCTGTGTGTGCACACAGGTTCATTTTATTTTTATTTTATGACTGATAGTTTGGAAGTAGTGTATTCAGTTTGGAAACCTCAAGCTTTTGAATGCTGGGTTGGATAGTGGAAGTTAAAGCCGCGTTAAGATGATCTGGCTATGACTTCGGAAACGTAGCTACCCATAGTTCTGTCTGCAGTGCTTTTGTTAGGCTGTTAGACAGCTTGTATAGAAATCTAAGGAACAGAAATGCATGCCTGAGAAATCCAGACTTGGTTGTTTTGAGTATTTAAGTTGTAAGGGTGATTACCTGAATTCCAGAAATTAATTCATACTGGATCAGGTTTCTTCAACATCAAACTAGGAGCATAAGTGTACCTTGATAGGTATTTGCCTGCTCCTGTAACTCAAGTAATCTGATCCTAGCATGCAGGGAAATGCTGAGAGTTTTTATTACTTTGTAGCTTGCTTTCAGTGTTGTTTGCTTGTGTACTGAAATACCTGGAATGAAAGATTCCTAGGTTTCAGTACCTATAAACATTGAGTATTCTCCTGCAGCATCATCCCCCAAAGTTAATCTTTTGTGCAGAAACTTTAAGGCATGAATTGTGCTCAAAACGCATCATATTCCGTGATATGATTTTATGGTGTGATTCTGTTCATATTCTGTGAGTGATATTTAAAACTGGCATACTGTTACAGAAAGGTTTGTGCAAAACTGTGATCTTTGAGCAGACGTGATGTATTTGTTTAATTTGTTAAGAGAAATGGTGACCTGTGTGTGTGTTAACACAGGTCACACACAGGCTTATTGGAAATCAGTAAGATGGCAGTTTAGAAAAACAGACTTCCACTATCTCCGTGCTTTGCAATCTTAAATCCTGAGGTTGATGCTAAATTTTTCATGTAGCTGTTTGCCTCTCTTACTTTTCTAGTGGAATTTTTTTTCTCGCTTGTGTCTGCTAGATTTGTACTGTATTTGAGTTGAAATTCTTGGCAATTAGGATTACAATATAATGTGCTGTATTATAATTTCAGGCTTCAGTTTAGGGGAAAGTAGAAATGGATTCAATTTACTTACTTCAGTAGAACAACATCAATATCAAATTTGAGAGAGGATATTTCTCTTCAGTTTTCCTATGTAGCTTGGTATCCTTGCTTAAATCCTCAGAACATTTATAAAACAGCAGCATTTCCCATCTGTAACTGAGTAGTATTGATTCTAGCATCAGAATTGTCTTGTTTTGCATAGAGCTGTAGAAGATGAAATGCCCTTTTGTACCTAAGAATGCAAGAATTTATCAACTTAAGTAGAAAATAGAGTCCTAGTACCGATTAATGGAGTCATTAATGTCTAATGCTGACGTAGGACTTAGAAAGACTTAAAATTTTAGAGGCTGATCCAGTATTGCACATGCTATTGTGTGACAGTGCATTATGACCAGAAATTTTACATGAGCTATAACTGAAAGTCAGTGGTTAAGGTTCCCACTTGTTATTTCTACTGATAAAAATGTTATTTTGCCGAGAGCCTACTTGATTTTGATGGAGATGTTAAAGACACTTTCACCTCTTTGGAATACCTCTAAGTAAATAATGAACTGTCAGTAATGCAAAAAAGGAAAGATGTATTTGTTCCCTCAACTGCAGGTGAAAAAAATTAAGAAGTTTTAGAAGTGTTATCAAGTCAACCATTAAGGTTTATATGAGGACATTTTGAGGTCTGTATCGGTAGTTTTATATTTGAGTATTTTTCGGATGATTAAGCTTGACAACTTCACATTTAACCAAGTATTTCCATGTGATATTCAAGAAAGTTGCCAAAATTGTATCTATAAGATAATCATACTGTCTTGTATTTTATTCGTCATCCTTAAGATAAATACATAGCAGATACTCTTCAGGCTTTGTTTTTATGAAGCAATTAAGTAACTTTCTCTTGTAAAAATGATAGAGAGGCCTATATTATTGCACCTACTGTGCAGCAGGTCTTATCTGAAAAGTTCTTTTTAAATTTCATGGCTAAGATGCAGGGGAGTGCGTTCCTGGTAGATGGAGAGACTAAAAGTTTTTAGTGTTTTGCAGTAAAGCAAATAACCTCTGAAACTTGAGATAAGAAAAATAAGTTATGAGAACTGTTGAAAAATTGTTGGAACAAGAAATTATGGCATCAGTCTGAACTCTTACTATTTTTTTTCTCTGTTTTATCATTTGCTGAACTTTATTATATCATTGCTTCCTAGGTGACTTTAAAAATGTGTAATGTTGTGTTTGGGTTTCTGTAACAGGGCCTGAGGGCTACCTAGGGACAGATTCACAAGATCCATCGCCCTTCATTTCTCAGCAGCCAGCAGTACAAGAGGAGGAGGAGGTTATGATAGCTCATTCCCATCAAGAGGAGGTCGACAACGAATACGTATCCAGGGGCTGCAGGAACAAATGTCACTCTCACTTGCATGACACGTTAGGGCAAACGGATCATCTCAGCCATCACCACCACGACTACCATCACATTCTGCACCATCACCATCACCAGAACCACCATCCCCATAGTCACAGCCAGCGCTACTCGCGGCAGGAACTGCAGGACGCCGGGATAGCGACTCTGGCCTGGATGGTGATCATGGGAGACGGGCTGCACAACTTCAGTGACGGCCTCGCGATTGGTGAGCCCTGTAGTGTAACTTAAACGTACTAAATGTGGCCTTCGTTCAAGCTTTTGGAGTCGGGATCTCCATGTGAATTGAGAGGGGGGTGGCTGAAATAGCCCCCTTCAAATGTGCTCAGTGTGCTGAGCAATCTCAAGAGTTTTGGAACCTCTTATAGAGAGTATTTCAAAAATATTTTTCTCATTTACAGTCTCGTTATACTCAGTCTAGTTTAATGACACAGCTCTCACCTTAATTACGGGATTTAAACAGTTTTTGCTGTTTAAACGAGATACCTGTAAACAAAATGCTGTTGTCTTTTTGTTCCTACTCTGCTCATATCCCTGCTTTCCCTGGGTATGTTGTAGCTCTTCATTTTTTTGAGAAAGTTTCAGTGATGTTCTTGGGTTTTTATTTTTTATTTATTTTTTATTTTTAACTTTTTAATTTTTAAATTTTTATTTTTTATTTTTTGGGTGGGGAGTCAAAACTGTTCCAGATGTGCAGCTTTGAGGTGAGTTTTGGTATCTCCCTCATTTTCCTAGAATGCTGGTCCACTGGTATTCTAGATACAAAAGTAATTTCTAGAAGTTCAGTACTCCTTAATTCTTATGCTAGTCTTTCATGATATTGACTTCAGTGCTTAAAGACTCATTTGTGGTTTTGCAGGTGTCAGATTCACGTTAGTTAGCGTAGCATCCTGGGGTCAGTGTTGTTTTGTATAAATGAGCTCATTCTTTCCTAAGGAGAAAACCCAATAGTAAGTCAGTTTTCCTCACTGTAGAACATGCCATTGTTCAGATTCAGGCAATTCATAATATGATGTGAAAGAGACTCTCTAATCTTTTTATGATGAAAATTAAAGCATAGAATGTAAGTTTCCTAATAGATGAGTAGTGACATTATGGTGGAAGAACAAGGCTTTGCATACAAATGGTATGGAGTATCAGTTATCTCCTAGCATTAGGGAGGTGTGGGAAGGGCTTATGATTTGATAGTTACTAATCATGAGGCTAATAGTGTATTGAACAACGCAGAGTGGGGCTGTTTTTGCAAGTCCTGCTCTGTACCTTGTTCACACTATAAACAGATGGATTTCCTTTCTGTTCTGGACGCACTTAAAGATACAAGGCAAAGCAAAAATCGAGTGATGTTGTAAAAAGGCCAGTACTGTTTACTGTAACATTTTCTTGTATTTAAATGACAGTAAAAATATTTTAGACTTAAGATGAGCATATCCAGAATAATCCTTCCCTTAGAAGTTTTCACTTCATGTGATTGTTATTCCTTACTTTCATCAGTTATTTCTTCTTTTTTTTTTTCCTCTTAAGTCTCATGTAAATGTAAAAGATGAAGGAAGAAGATTCTTTTTTGTTTTGTTAAAGCCTGGAACACTTAAATCTCAGTAACTTGTGTGAAGGGGTCTTCAGTTCATATCACTGTACTTTTTTGAACTTTTTTTTTCATCTTCAGCTAAATAACTAAAATACAGAATGCTGTAGTCATTCTGCCTATATGGCGTATCAGCTGTAGTATTTGAGTGTTATCTTTAGCACAAAGCATCTGTTCATTAGTAAATTAAAAAAAAAAATCTTAAGTTTGTGCTTTGATGACAACAGTAGCCACCGAAGTTCTTTGCAAACTAGTCAAGTTTTGTTTACCTTGCCTTGGTGGTCACAAAATTATATTTATGTGATTAAGCTGATTGTTTTATTTTTAATTCTTCTTTAAGGAGATGCTAAGACTCAGAAGACATTGTATAGAGATATTAATATTGAGGAGCTTGTGGGTTGTTGAGGATGCAGGCATGGGTGAAAGTAGACCCTTCTGCTTTCCTTTCCTCATCTGGTTTCCTTGGGATTTGAAGCCCAGATTTGAATACTGCTGAATTCTTTTGTAGGAAGTAGCTGTAACCATTCCGTCTCTTCCTCATCTGAGTGAAACTGTCGGTAACAGTATCTGTAAATTACTGTGTAGGCTGAGTGTTGTAGAACGCAGTGCACACCACTGCTGCTAAAGACCTTAGACAAAACAGCTGTAGTCTTGCACTCTACACCGCTCTGTATCAGGCTTCATAAATAGGAGTGGAGGTCCACAGGAGGCCACGTAGTGCAGCCTGCTGCTTGAAACGTGGCGCTTGGCGAGCACTAGGTTGGGTCAGTCAGGGCTTTGCCCAGCCAAACCTGGAAAACGTCTAACCCCGCAAGGATGGAGATCCCACACCCCTGGCTGAGGTCCTCTAGCGACGTGCCACCGTCGCGACAGGGAAGCTGCTGCTTTCTGCCGAACCTCCCGAGCGGTGACCGGCAGCCGTTCCCTTTATGTCGTCTGTCACGACTCTGTAGAGTGAAGCTCCCTTGCTTCTGTAGCGCCTGCCCAGGTAGTCATGGGTTGCTGCTAGATAAGCCTCTAGTCTAAGAAAGAAGCCTGGCACCCTTTTCAGGCCTGTGCTCCAGGCTCTGACATTGTTGTGACCCCTCTGGAAGACATTCTTGTATTCCCATCCATCTTGAATTGGAGCAGAGGAAGAGAAGGGGAGGCAAAATGGACAGGGTATCCCAGGAAGGGCCTCGGCAGTGCTTTGCAGAGGGGATCTGAACTTCTCTCAGCGTGCTAGCCTTGCTTGCCCTACAATTGGTCACTTGTGTGGTTTGCCCCGTGATGAGGGCACGCTGTTGGCTCATGTTCACTTTGTCCTAACCCTCAGGTCTTTTTCAGCAAGGTTGTTCTTCAGACAGTCACTTCTCAATATTTACTCATGTGTGAGACTCTTCTGCCCTGCGTGTTCTTCTCTGGTTTGTTTTTCACATTTCCCAAGGTCTGTGCGGTCTAAAGCTCTACTGCTTGATGAGTTGATTTGGCCTCTGCTCCCCTTCCTGCCTCCCAGCCCCCAGCTTAATGTCATCTGCAGGTTTGGTGACATTACGTTTCACTTCCATATAAGGCTACTGTGTCAGAAGTGCTGCTTAACTCGGTTGGATAATGTTGACATTGAGGTCTTTTGCTAGTCTTAGCTTTAACTGGGTTTTGGCCTTTTTGGCCTCTTTTTTGCCCAAGTGATTACATTTTCCTTTATTCCTTTTCCTCTGTTTCTATTTCTTGTATGCTCCATTTTTGTGTTAGTTCTTTGGGTTTTTTTTTGTTGTTGCTTTTTTTAGTGCTGGCCCTAATCATCTGATTATCAGGAATGCTGGATGAAGATTAGGGACTGGACAGCTCTTGTCTTTCCTCTGTTGCTGCCAGAGTTGTGACCTTGTTCTCTTGATTAATTGCTACAAATGGAGATGGAGATTCCTGGGGATTTCTGTTGTTAGCCAAATTCTGAAAATATTGACATAGATGTGAGAGTTCATGTCAGCTTCCTGCCACTGGCATCCCTTTAGCCCCAGCTTCTCACCCCAGTGGAGCTCATGCTAATGCCTCTGCAGGCTCTCTGAAAACCCTCTCAATGTCCTGTTCATGCTCCCTGATACAGAGATACCTGCTCATTTCTTCTTGATTGTCCTCCTCTGGGTGCAGCAGCACATACCCGAGAGGTAAAGCTGCTGTAACTGTGTGGGCTGCAGTTGCTGGAGGGCTGCAGCAGAGAGAGGAGTGTCCCCTGTGGTTTTATCACCCCTGTGGCTCTTTCTCCCTGAGCAGTATTTCTGGGCCCCCTCTGTGCCACCTGCTGCTGAGTGGCGTCCCACCTGTTGGCACATCCTATGAGCTGTGCCCTGTTTGCTCCACGCTCCGGGTACCAGGTAGATGGGAAGCCGGGTGCGATTCTGCTGCGCCCTTCTCAGGGGCTTCTCATATGTGAGAACTGCAGGTGCTGTGAGTGGTGGTTCGCTGGCCGTGCCGTGTGCTGTTTTGTCCTCAGCTGTCCTTTCAGAAAGGAAAAATAGGAGTAAGAGGGGAGAAAAGGAGGAAGGTGAGCACCATGAGTCTAGTTCAAGGTGTTTTTTATTTTCCTCTTTTAAATAAATAGCAAAATCAGATCATATGTGCAGGTTGTTTAGAATTCATAAATCCTTCTCTGCTCGTCTCACACCACCATGTAGCCTCTCTTATAGTCAAATTGACCGACCCTCCTTTCACTGAGTCGAGGAGTTCACTGCACTCTTTCCAGTACCTTTCAAAAACTAGTGTCTTTTTAAAATGATTTCACAAGTATAAGATCAACTCGAGTGAATCTGAGCATATGCAACAGCTTTTATGCATCTAATATACATGTAGTAATATGTGTGTGTTTGTTTTTAGGAGCAGCATTTACTGAAGGGTTATCTAGTGGTTTAAGTACCTCTGTGGCCGTATTTTGCCATGAATTACCTCATGAGCTAGGTAAGAATAATATTTCAGTGTGCTACAGCTATCTAGGTACTTACATGTTTGCTTTGGAGAACTGTGTTCTGCAAATGTTTTGTTTTGTGGCATAGTAAGATTTGTATGGATGGTCTCTTACATGTTTGAGTTATTGGTGAAAGAACTTCAAGTTGAAGGACTGTTGAGTCTGACCTGTTTTAATGAATATTTAATTCAGAAATCTACACATCTCAGCTGTACTCTATTTACAGTTCATTGTTTCTCGCAGTTATCTGCAAGAAACTTAATTATCTGCAAGAAAATTATTTAGTATTGGTATTGTACGAGCTCAGCTTAATTGTAACATCTTGAGGGGGAAAGTTGTAAGAAATGTCTCTCCTTTGCCTCCTGCTTTGAGGCTTTTGTTCACTTAACTGGAGAAAAGTGTTCTTTTTGTGTAGAATCAAATTTATTTTCAAAATGCATTTAAAAAAAGGTTGTCTTGTTTTAGTGTGGGTTGTTTGTTTGGCTACATAATATTGCTATGAAGCACACATACTTGGAATAAGGGGAAAACTGTTTCTGCTGGTAACCTGTTCTTTCAAGCAAAATTAAAACGTTAAAAGTCATTTACGGAAATGAGTAAAGAAATTGAAAATTTAGAAGTGTCTAAAAGTATGACAAATTGGTAGAGGATAACAAGTAGAACTGTTTTGACACTATTGCTGTATGAATTGGGTTTGTTTTTGTTGTTATTTTTAAACTGTCGTGGAATGCTGATACATATCAAATACTACAATATTTTGTAGTGTTGGTTTAAATAGAGAATAGTCTAAAAGCTTTTTTTCCTGGAAATACTAAAACTTCAGTGCTTATTTGTTATTCTATTTTTGTGTGTCTACTAATTTTGTGAAGGAAAACACATGGACGGTGACAGCATAAAAGTGGCTTAGGGATGATATAAGTGCTAAAAAGAAATCACAGATTCTGCAGTAGTTGCATTTGGATGTGAATTTTGTGCTGTTTTTGCTGTAGGAGATTTTGCTGTGCTTCTAAAGGCTGGTATGACTGTCAAACAAGCCGTGCTTTATAACGCCCTGTCAGCCATGCTGGCCTATCTTGGAATGGCCACTGGCATTCTCATTGGGCACTATGCAGACAATGTTTCAATGTGGATATTTGCCCTTACTGCTGGCCTGTTCATGTACGTGGCGCTTGTGGATATGGTAAGTGACTTGACCTTCTTAAATTTTACATAATGTAACCCAAATATTAATACCAGTTATTTTTGACCATTAAAAAACCCCTACCTCCCATCAATAAACTACTTTTCTTAATTTGAAGGAAATGAGGATTATTAACTTTGTCTAGTTAAAAGTAGTTTCATATCTTAATATTTATTTACATTTGCCATTAGAACAGAGCTTGTTTCTGCCTCTCTATTTAGAGGCAGTTAAGAGCAGAAGGTAGAGTAAAAATTTACTTCTGACATACTTAAGGCATCAGCCTAATTATGAAAAGTTTTTAGACTGTTACAACCTCTTGCAGTCTCTAAACAGCTCATAGGAAAGTGAACTATGATGCTCTTACTTGTGTTGGCTCTTTCCCTATTCCAGCAGTGTGGTATTAATGGAGTCAACAGGGATTTCTAACAGAGTAGTACTCAACCTTAGCATGCCTAGTGGTTGAAAAGGGTGGTTCTGAATAACCATGTATTCTGAAGTCGTTTAACGCTTTCTTGTTTGCTTAGGTGCCTGAAATGCTCCACAATGATGCTAGTGATCATGGATGTAGCCGCTGGGGATATTTCCTGTTACAGAACGCTGGGATTCTACTGGGCTTTGGGATAATGCTGCTTATCTCTGTATTTGAACATAAAATTGTATTCAGCATAAACCTGTAGTCTTGCTCCTATGAGCAAAGCTTAATGTTAAATTATGTTTGGTACAACTTCTTCCCTCCAACTTCCCTTAAATACTGTCATGCAGAGGTAGGTTTGATATAGATTAGATATTTGTATTGATGTGCCATGGTTTCCCTCTTCTCCCTCCCCTAAAGTAGAAGTAAGATTGTTGGGTTTTTTTTTTTTTTTTACTCAGTTTAATGTTGACTATGATGGTACTGTGGAAAGTTATACGTAATAAAGGATGATAAAGTGCCAAATCTGTTAAAGGAGTATTGTCATTGTCACTTAGGGAGAGGGACGGCTTTTTATTTTTTTCTTAAAAAAAGAAACTCATAAACTCATAAAATGAGCTTTATTCCTGCATGATTAAGAACAGTCCATGCTCTGTGGGACCAGATGGGATCCACTGCAGGGTTCTAAGGGAGCTGGTGGAAGTGCCTCCCAAGCTGCTCTCTGTCAATGGTCCTGGTCAACAGGGGAGGTCCCAGAGGACTGGAAACTTCTCAATGTGATCCTCATCTACAAGGAGGGTTGGATGGAGGATCTGGGGAACTACAGGCATGTCAGCCTGACCTCAGAATAGATCATCTGGAGGAAGATCACCCAGCATGTGTGTGACCACCAGGGCATCAGGTCCAGTCAACATGGGTTCATGAAAGACAGGTCCTGTCTGACCAACCTGCTCTCCTCCTGCGATGACCAGGTGCCGGCCTAGCAAAGGAGGGAGAGGCTGTGGACATGGGCTACTTAGATTTCAGCAAGGCCTTTGACACACACAGTGTCCCACTGCCTTTTCTGGAGAAGCTGGCAGCTCATGGCTTAGACACGTGCACTCCTCACTAGGTGAGGAAACTAGCTGGATAGCTGGGCTCAGAGATTGGGGTGCTAAAATCCAGCTGGCAACCAGTCATGAGCAGTGTTTCCCAGGGGTG
>VZSG01001030.1:88818-131347 GCA_013398315.1 Nothoprocta pentlandii | reverse complement strand
CTGTGCCTTGGAATGCAGCGGTGTTCCTGTGCCTTGGAATGCAGCGGTGTTCCTGTGCCTTGGAATGCGGACAGGCAGGGCCCCGGGCTGTGTAACATACTCTGCTTGCGGTGGCTGTGCGTTTAGCTGTAACTCACATCGATATTTCCAACTCATGCAGGATTTGCTTCTAATCATTACCTTACCCGGCCTCAGCTGGAATGATTAGATGACAGCCCCAAGTTCCCAGCCTAGGAAGGGAGGGGGCCGGTGTCTAGAGAAGGCAGCTTCGCTGCTGCCCTGCCCAGGGCTGCTGCGCTTTGTCTGCCGCAGCTGCCGGGGGCACGTGGAGCAGCGCGCCGAGAGCCGCAGCAGCAGCAGGCCGGGCTCGCGCCAGCATCGCGCACCAAGAACCTACCTGCAGGACAGAGGTGACAGCAGAGGGAGAGCTTTAACTGGGACACAGCCCTGTGCCACGTGCTGTAGGTGACCCTGTGGGTGCAGGGGGGCTGGACGAGATGACCTCTGAGGTCCCTTCCAACCTTAACCAGTCTGTGATTCTATGAAACTATTACCTGGCTAAGGAGAAAGAGCAGAGTAAAAGCTGCTTTATCCACTGCAGTTAGCAGCATGTTCATATATAATTTTAGTCCTTTTTTTTTTTTTAACAGATCTTAAACAGAAACATAATGTTGTAATCTGTTTATTGACAAGTTCTAGGCACCATATAATTGTATATTAAGCATGGTTCTAGAAGAGTGGTGGCATTAGGCCTACTCTCTACAGCTGGCCTTGTTTTAAATTCTGCAGTCTGGTGACAAGAAATAATCTACCTGTGTGCATATGAAGCACAAAGAGGCTACCTGAGACCCAGGTCACAGGAGCATTTATCTGCTGTGACTATTCTCCACTAATAGCCCTTTTATTCACCCTTACCTGTCTGAGACTTTTTCCATCAAAAGCAGTGTGTGAACATCTGCTTCAGTTATCACAACACAGACAAACTGAGGATGCTCACAGCACGCACAGTATTGGATAAAATAGCTCTAAGTTAAACAGCACATTTGCTTTTGGCTCCTATTTTAAAGCCAGGGTTTTGTTAACTAAGAGGTCTGCTCTTTCTATGCTGCAATCTAGTATCTCAGAAATAAAGCTGTTTCTCTGTGGACTGCTCTAAGTTATTTACGCCAAAGTTCACTTTTCAACTTTATCCAGTACAGCAAACTCTTGGGGTGAGTTTCCTTGAGGAAAATGAGCCAAATTTTAAGTGTAGGGAAGGAAAATTTGTCACTCAGCTGCATTCAGTAATCACCATCATCATGAGCTCAGGTAAATAGGATGTTGTTTGTTTGTTTTTGGATTACTCTGCTCAGCCCCCCTGTTACCACCCAGACCTGGCTGTTCTTGCTGTCTTGCTAGGTCTTTCTGTAGGCTCTGTGACTCAGACTGCAGTGAGATGAACTACACTTTATTACTAAGCTGTAGAGTGAAGAATCTTGTGGATATAGGTTGGGCCTCCAACAATAAAGACTTGCGAGAATTTTAGACTATAAGGGCAAATGAAGTAATCACTATAATTTTGTTAAATCCTACCAGTAAAGGCACAGAATGTTGTGGAGTTTCCTTGAAGCATATGAGAGCCTGGCTTTTCACAGATTCAGTACAGTAATTATAACTCTTGTTGCAGAATTTGTGTTATCACCTTGGCAGAAGCGCATCCTCTTCTTCAGAATGGAAAAGCAATTAAAAGCATTAATTACCAAATCAGCGCCAACTGCAGCAGACTACAAAATAAGGTCTCGGGGAAGTCAAAAAGGGTATGGCCAGTTTTCATCTTAATCTCTCAAACTGCCTTGGCCTTTCTGTCCTTTCTAGGGGAGAAACTTATAGCGTTACCATTGCATTTTAATACAGCTCCTCCACAATTAAAGAATTCAGACCATGTAAAGTCGCTTGTTTGACTCTGCCAAGCTAGGTGCAGTAGTGCTCCTATATCACTGGTGATTCTGAGTGATGTTCAAACCAAGCCTTTAAGTCTTTTTTCCTCTACTTGCCAACTGTAATCTGATTAATCTACAAATTTGTTATGCCACAAGAAAAATTATGATTAGTAAACTCTGACAAGCATCGTCTTGGCTTGTGCATGTAACTGCTGTCACCTTCCCTTCCAGCAGTGTAACTGTAACTTGCAGTGACCCATACCTAGAAACTGTTCCCTCCTTTCCTCTGAAGCGTACAATCTTCTTATAGTACTGAAAATAACACTTTGAAAAGCCTTAGGTAACTCAAAATAATTTTTTTTTCTCCCCCAAATGCAGGGAGCTCAGTTTTTAACAGAATTCGCCCCTCTGTGCAGGATATCCTCCTCCGATGGAGAAGAGTACACCATTTATAGGTAAGAATTTTCCCCTTTTCTTCCTCCCTTGACTCGGTGTTCATTTCCCCTGACTCTACTTTCAACTTTCACAGCTGTATACGAGGGCGACTGATAGAAGTGAATGAAAACATTCTTAATAACCCAGCTCTTCTGCAAGAGAAGGTAAGAAGCTTTCTTTGCTTTTTATTTTGTAACTTTTATTTCAGTACTAACTTTAGGCTTACTTGTCTAGCCATCAACTGAAGGATACATAGCAGTGGTTCTACCCAAATTTGAAGAAAGCAAGAGTATAACTCAAGGACTTCTGACACAGAAGGAGTATGAAGAAGTTTTGTTGAAACGTCTTAATTCTTCATGAAATTCAGTATGTGGGTATCATCTGTATTTGATAGCAAATAAACTACTCGTACATTATAACTTCCATGGCATTGGAACCCACTGTCTGCTTTTAAAAGTGGAGCTTAAACACTTGTTTCACACGAGAATAAAGTAGCTCGAGTAGTTCATATGTTCAAACTTGTAACATTAGAAATGGGAGAGAAAGAGAAAGCACATTTCTAAATTGGCACCGAATGGTATGCTGGGGAGCACGGTTCTGCTCAGTGCAAGCAGAACATACACAGGAAAAAATCCCATGATTCAGCTATCACTTAACTTGGCTTAACTAAATGACATCAAGCATGAGAAAAGTGAACTGAAGACAACATCAGGAGCCTGAGTACAAAGAGAGGATAAATTTGAAAATAAGTATTTCATACCAGGTTATATTTTCGTAACAACTTGAAGTCAAATAATTCCCTTTATACACAAGTTTGTCGTCATCAGTATAATTTTTAAATGAAAATTCTAAATGAAATAGTCTACATAATACCCAAGTAATTCTACAGACAATTCAAATGGCGCTCAATAAGTTCTAATCAAAAAGATCTAAAACTAATAATGGTATAAGGAAAAAAGTTTTAAATTGAGAGTAGCAATTATTTGCAAATATACTTTGAGGAACAGGAGCTATGTCAGTGAGACTAAAACTCAACATTGCAGATGCTGATTTTTTTTTTTTTCCTAGACTGTTTCACTGCAGGTAAAACTCATAGCTAAGAAACAATCAGTGCTTTAGGCTATGGCTTTCAGATTATTTTTCTGGTCCTGTTTTATCAAATAGATAGATAAAAATAGGCCAGAGGTAAGTTTACAAACTTCAACAGTAGTGTTCCATATAGTATATTCAGCACGAGGTTCTTTATGTAAAATGTCTGTTAGCAGCATCTTTGCATTGAAAGATCCATTAAACATTCATAAGCATTATATACAAAACTAGTATCAATAGGGACCATTCACATCATAAAAATAGCTTTCAATTACACTAGTCAATCTGTTAAGTAACATGCTGTATATCAACTGTGACAAAAGTCTTATCATTTTAATCCAGTTTGGACTTTCCACAAATGAAAGCAATATCAAAACTTCAAAAAATGTTACTTTCAAATGGAGCCCCTACATTTTTAGTGCTGCAATTCCTTGCTCTAAAATTGTCTTATTTGTTACATTATTTTCTAAAGACTTGAGGCCAAGCATCTCATCTGTCCTTTCTGCTGTCCTTTCTGTGCCCCGTGCATTTGTACTAGTTTGTGCTCTGTTCTCTTTCCACGGTGGAGCAGGTTTAAGACAGGTGTTTCCCAGTCTGTTCTGTAAGGGAACAAAGAGATTATTACTTTTTTTTTTTTTTTTTTTTAAGAGGGAGTTTTTTTTTTTAATTATTTGATTTAAATGAAACAACTCACCTTTCTCAGTAATCTGCAGCAAAGTGGAAGCAGTTGGCATAACAGAGTCATCACATTCCTTGTTCTCTGAATGCATGCATCAACCTGAAAAGACAGTTGCACTAGCGTAACACTGCTGCTTACTTCTGTTAGGCAGTTGTTTAACACATGAAATAACGATAAGCTGTTCTTTCAAGTCTCAATGGATAATATTTCCTTTTTTTTTTTTTTAAATACACTAGAGTAGCAGTCTCTGTGGTCAAAAGACTTGAGCTGGGAAACAAGAGAAGGACACACATACCAGAAGAACCTACTCCTAATAAATCTGAGTTTATAAGTGAATACAAACCTCACTGTTGAAAACTAAGCTACAGGAATTAACCTGGAAAGCAAGGAGAAGAAGGAAAAAAAATACAGCTCAACTTTGTAGTGTTTAAAAACTTGAGTATTGGCAATTGGGAAAGTTTCCACAATGTATTTTGATACCTGAGGAATACTGCCCCCAAAAGGACCCCTGATAAAAGCATGAGCGTTTTAATATTCTTCTCTTAGGTATTACAGCTCACTTACTTAAAAGGGGCTCTGGAAAGTACGTGTTCATCGTAATTTGTGGTATCTTTCTATTGCCTTAAGTCATGCAAGTATCATTTACAGTCATGTAATGAATCACATAAGTCTTACCTTGACATCAGTTACACTAAAAAGCTAGCTAAGGATTGAGGAGTTTCAGTTTAAAACCCAAGTCTAACTCTCAGGATAGGTTACAAAGTTGGGCCCTTCAGAAACATGACGTAGCTATAAGCAGATGAGAGCTTCCATTTAGTCCAGTGCACAAGCACAGTGCACGAGCATAAGAGCAAGAAAACAGTTCTCCAGCAGAGGTGTTTTTACCCCAACACAGTGCAGTGCAATAAATTGCTTGGGTCACGAATACTATATAGACCTGTCCCAACAGGCCTATTTTCATAGAGAGGAACAGTTTTTACTGTTAATACTTGGCATAGCAGCTTCTCAAAATACTTTATGCAATAGTTCAGAAAGGGCAGTAGTTGCAGTAACTTTCTTTTACATAAGGAGCTACAACAATCAGGTATCACACAGCAGAAAACAAATACTGTGGAACAGCCTGAAATTTAACTTTTGACCTTTTCATGGTCTTCTGTCACCCCAAGACACTGTGTTATCAAAAAGCATTTCATATTTTAACAAGAACAGAAATGGGTAGATGGTGGGATTTCAAAACAAGGCAGGTCTGCTTTTCATGGCTTCTTCTTTGTATCCTTACCTTGGTAAATGTGGCGCTTTTACCCTGAGCAGAGGTTCTCGCTGTGATCTGGAGCTGCTGGCACATGGGGACCAGTTTCTCACTCTCCGACAGAAGCAGCCGTTTCCCATCGTCATGTAGCTGAAACAGGGGTCAGGAAAAGAGAACTGCTTAGTGCTGAAGACTCCAATTACACGTTACTGAAGGAGGCAGCATTTCAGCATTACCATCGAAGGGTGACAGACTTAGGGAGCTGCACCTCAGCTGACAGACTTATCTTAGTAGCCATACGTTACCTGATCAGCAAAGCCATGAAAAGCTGAAGCAAGTTTTGTGCCCTCTGTAGCAAAAATCTGAATGGAGGAAAGGGAGTATAACACAATTAACCACAATTAAACATTAGGCTCTTTCTTTTATTTGCTGTTTTACTAAGTGCCATACTATAAAATAAGAGTAGCAGAAAATATTTGCAATAGTTGCATACATTAACATGTCAGCATTTCATGCCGACCTCTGAAATACTAAGGTACACTACAACCACCAGTCTCCCACGTAGGCAAAGTTTAAAGGCTTTCATTTCACATTAAAAAATACTTTCCAGTTACTTTTAGTAATGGAGCACTCTACAAACATGTGCATGTATCTTAAAATGTCACCCTACATTCCCTGATTTGGCCTTTTCTGTTTTTGTTTGTTTGTTTGTTTTTGTATTGTTCAAATTCCTACCTCTTCTTCCTTTCTTGTAAGGATACTGCTGTTCAGAGGTGGATGAAATATCTATTTATCCCACAATGGACTTAGCTAAGTAACAAGAGGAAGAAGCCTAATGCCTTGATGTCCTTTTATATTGGCCATAACGGACATTCAATTTGACATTTCCACTTCTAACTGGAATCTGTCAAAGTTTACAGAATATGGTCTTAATTAAGCTACTATCCAAACAGTGGAATATTAACTCCCCAAAAGTACATAACCAGAATTTTGCTGCTTAAAAAATAAAATTACTAGTTCATTTGTGATGTGCTGTACTTCTGTGTAAAGAATTGAAGAGTTAAAGATTCCACTTTTTTCTTCATTCAGAGTTCCTAATTCTGTGGCCTTTTTTGTTTGTTTATTAATATTTTGTTTGTTTTTAATATATTACCTCTGCTTGATGAAATAAGTCCTGGGTAGTTTTCAGCAGGCCTTCTCCTCTGTGGGAAATAATGAAAACAGACTACATGACATGTACAGATTGCAGGTTATTTTGCCTGGTACTACAATAATTTATAAGCTCTCTCACCACACACACACACACACACACAAAGTCTGTAAAATGAAAAGGCAAGATGTGATCCCCAAGTCCTTGTGGCGTATTTTGTTCTGTACCTATATTTATGATAGATACTGGTCCAATCTCCTAACATGCTGCCTATAACTCTTTTAAAAATAGTGTTATAAATGTTACAAACTGCCTTTGTGCAAGTATTTAAAAGCAATGGTAAGGGTTTTTTTCATTAATACGCATGCTGCAATGGCAGAGCATTTCGACTAATTAATGTTCTACCATTTCCCTTCCACTCAGTTTGAAAAGCTCTTTACCCCGAAACGTTATGTGACGTGAGGAATCTTATTTCACTTACTGGATAGGAAAAAAATAAGCTCATGTGTTTCCCTCCCCACTGTGCAAGCAACTAAACCTCTGTTGTCTTCTAAGGTGAAATATTTCTGCAACACACAAAAGGAACTGAGAATACAAGAATGAAAAACTTACTTTGTTACAAACTTACTAACTGTAGAATACACACACACACACACACACACATTATACTTTTGAAAATCTAAAAGTAAAGACAGTAAATGTTCAATTTCTCATAGTTAAGAATTAAGTTAGTAAAGTTACCTTTCAATAGTGTCAGTGTAATGCTTAAAAATGAACACACAAAAGTTAGAGCGAATAGGGGAACACGGACAATTAAGTCATTTAACTAGGTAATGCACAAAGTGCAAAATTTTTGTACAAAATCAAATTATTCAGTTATTGCTTAAAATGGCCAAGTATATTTGTATTATTGATCTACTGGAGCACTTTATAACAAACAAAAAAAAAAAAACCTTTGCAAATGAGAAACAGTATTATTATGGGAGCCCCATTTGATAATATATAAATACCTCAGTGGATAGAGCACTTCTGAGAAATTAGGCAGGAATAGTCTAGGTCTTATTAGCAGAATAAGGACAGAAATCTGTGTGTCTGACATCCTGAGTATTACTAGACTGCTATGTAAAAACAGTCTTGCATTAAAAAAAAAGTCTTAAGTTCTTCTATAAGAAGAATTGTTTTGTAATAAAAAGACTGACCTTGCATAGGCTAATTTCAGAGGCCACACCTTTCAGAACAACAAAGATCAGTAATTCTAAGCTACAGTTATACACCTGTGCTTTAACTCTCTTAGCTTTGAAAGCAAATGATGTACACATTTCTTTATTTTTTTTTTCCCTCTCCAAAACTTATTTATACAGATACTCTGCAACAAAAAAGAAATTTAACACTTCAAAGAATTATTTTTTTTAGCTAACTAACAAGGTTAGCTGTTTAGTTAACTAGCTCTAAGTTTTAAAAAAACAGCTTGTTTTAACTAAAGTGCACTGGTGCTCCTCTTTACTCCTCTTGTTCCTAACAACTACTTCTAATGCCTCTTCTCCTCACCAAAACGCTGCACATACAGCACCATTACCTGGTAAATAAGTACATGGAGTAGGCCATACTTGACATGCCTTGTACGTGTTGCACTAATTTATTCTCCTGATCCTCCCATTTCTCTGTCTCGGAATCTACTTCACATGTCAGCAGATGCAGTTCTAATCCAAGTTTTGCAATTTTTGCTTGTTCCTGTAAATAGTAAGTATATTTACGACAAGTGAAAACCCACGCTGCAGTCAAAAGAAAGAATTAAAAGATTTTTTACTAAAACGATGACATCTTACCTCAGTGTCTAATTTGACTGGCTTTAATGCTTTCAGATTTGTGTTATGCTTCTGTTTCAAACAAAAAAATATTTTTAAATAAAAAGAATTCTTAATAATTTTACTAACAAGTCATAAGTCATGGCTGTATCAGAAGTAAACTTTGCAGAAGAGTTTCAATGGCTTAAGACAGGCTTTCCGGTAGAAGCTCAGCCTCTGATTAGATTTTTCTTCTCTAGTGGCATAAGGGAGTGCTACCTGGGCCTACACACAGCAGAATTTTTAAGGAACAGATTCCTCTCACAGTTCTCAGACTCTGTCTCTTCTCCATCTCTTCATATGCTACTATCCCTCTTTCCCTCACAACAATTCTTAATACCAAATAAACACTCAGCCAAGGACTACGTTACACTGTTTCTCCCATCAAGGATGATACTGCTGTAACAGGGACTGGCTTAACCAACTTTGGTCTCAGGTGAAACCTGTTGGTGCAATGATGTAGGTAGCTCTTCCTGGGTCATCTTGCTGAAATAGCTGGAAATTAATAGTGACACTTAGACCTTTCTATGGATTCTGCTCCTTTTTCTGCCCTAAGTATCCAAAGCTTTTTTTTTTTTTTTTTTTCTGGCTGCAAGGCCAGATTAAGCTTGGCTCAGATTAAGCAAAAAATGCCAGTTTCACTGACGCAAGTGGAATACCAAATAAGATAATGTAAAGGTTAAAAACTGCACTGGATACATCCACAGCATGAGCTGTTTGTAGCAGCAGCAATTCTTGGTCTTAGCTTTCATAAATCTGTCACTGTGCAAAGACCGCAGAAACTAATGAACCCAGGAATTTATAAATCCAGCAGCTACAGTCCACATATAAAAACTGGAGTGTGGGGAAACGAAGTACAAAGTTGGAATCATAGTTTGGAGAGGCATTAGCCACAGGAAGAGGTAGGGTAATGAGTGTGCAGGACTGACATCCTTGTTTGAAAACCATGAGGAGCTGCTATTGATGCAAGTGAAACTCAGGAAGCCTTTAGTAAAAATCTACTATTCACTGTGTCTGCGCAAAATTAATCTGGACAACAATAAAATACATCTATTCAAGTTCCTACTCCAATCTACTGCCTACTGTTTAGCCTGCATGGCAGTGTCCCCTCTAATTTTTTTTTTTTAAATTGAATCCTAAAATGTGTATCCAGATCAGACAATATTAATTTTGCCTACGTACTAGAAATGTGATTGCAGTTCTTAAAGGATTTGGCAAAAAGTTTATGATCTTGTGCTCCTAAATGTCATTTACTTTTGTGGAAGTAAAGTTTGTCCTGTTGTAAAACAAGAATTAAAGTTCAGCTACAATCAAAGTAGGACATTAACGTGTGTTATGCGACCAGTTAAATAGTTTTTGGAGTTTGCTGTTCATTTAAAAAATGTAACAAGTTCAAGGTTTTCCTGTCAGCCACCCCGTCCAGATGCCCGTCACCCAGACACCGCCGTGCCCTCGTCAGGCTGCTTAGTTAGCAGCAGACAGGATGCAAACACAAGAGTCCCCAGAGCAACTTACCCCTGGTCTGGGCAGGGAGAGGTAGACACGCTTCTCTCCTAAGAAAAACACATATATTTATACCCAGATTTGTATGCACTTTGAATGAATGCGATCACACGTTTTACTCAGGTAAGAACTTAAGTTCTGGTACTATAATAGCAAATTACTTACCTGCAAGTTCCCCTTTTTGACAGTTAACAGAGGTCTTCTACTCTGTCTTAGACTGTCTTAGCCTTCAGACAGTCCTGAACTCCCCACTGTTGAGATTTTAGCTCTCAGTAACTGGCAGTTGAGTGTGATTCCTCTTAAGGGTTTCACTCACCCACTAGGCCTCTCCCACCTCGCGTTCTGCCCACAACTAAGTAAAGAGGCTCTCTCTCCAAAGACTAAGCAGCTATCACTGCGTGTACTCGTTTTGTTGCCAAGTACAGCATCCCAAGAGGCCTCAGTTATTTCAATCTGAGCCAGAGATAGGGAATAAAAAAAGATCTAGGTATTTTCCAGAAGTGAATAAAAAAAGATTACTAATAGAAGAGAAACAGTGCCTGGACTAGCAGCCAAGACTAGGAGCCTCCAGCTACCGTAAGACTTAAACATCTATAAGGTTTTACTTTTAATAAAACAGGAGAGTAGAGTCTGTCTGAGCTAGTACTGGGCTTGCACAGAGCCCATGCACCCGGACAAACAGAAGACGAGCAGCAAAACCCCCAGGGAGACAGGGATTGATGTTTTCTCCTCCTGTGTCAGTGTCTAGCGAATTCCCATTCTGAATTCTCAGAAGACAGTTCTGTTGCGTGCTAAAAAAAAACAGATTTTTGGAAGTTTGTTGTCTCCCATCAGGGACAGATCCATGCTACACATGCTGGGTTTGATTTCTTTTATTTTTTTTGACCTTTCAGCAAACTGGCAAGTGTCTCTCAATCCTGAGAAGCTGGCAGTTTGAATTCCATGCTCCCAAGTTCACCTCTTCTTTCCCCTTGCCAGGTTAGAGGTCTTAGAAGTTTCATAAGGTGGGGAGTGAACTATCAAGCTATTTTCTTTTTCAGGATGCAGTTAGACATCACTATAATTACATAACTTACATTTCATTCCACTGATGGAATACACATATATATCTTTTCACCTACTTAACTGTCATATTTTGAAAGTAACTGTAATATTTTGAAAGTCAGATTTTGGCTAAAATAGCAGAGAAAATTTTTGAAAGACAAATAAATACTTTTTTCTCACTGTATTACAATCTTCCTTTTATTACTTCCAGTTTGCCTTTTTGTTATTATTTCATTCTGTTTATCTCCCAATCTTACTTAGCATACTTCTGCTTTCTAGCAGTTCTAGACATGTCTTTCCCACACCCCCAGTTCTCTATTTTAACTTCTTTAAATCCTGCTCTTGACCTAATTTCTTACCTCGCAAGAGGATTCTTTCATCTTTGCTTCGCCGTTCTTTCTAGATTTCTACTTTCCTAATTCTAAAATTGTTACCTGTATCCCCTATCCATCCAAACCAAGTTCTCTCAAACCAAGTGTGCAAAACAGAGAAGCACAGAAAATTAAGTTATCATTGCAAGCCATTTTAATACCAAAGAAGGAGCCATCAAGGGGATTATTGCAGCGGAGCCATCAAGGGGATTATTCACATTCTTCTAAAACAGGTTGAAACCGAAAGGACAGAAGAAAAAAATACAACTATGTGGCACCTAAATGACTGAATATGGTCCTCAATGAAAGACAATTACATTAGGTGATTCATTTCAAAATGCAAGAGCCTCAAAGTTAAGTAACTAACAGACTTAAAATAGTGTTTTTAGGCTGAGCACGGTCAGTGCAGAGCACACAGGCACCTCCGCTAGCTGAACCAAATCACTAGATCCACACAAACCAAATCACTAGATTGACAGAAACTAAGCTCTGGAGGTGCCAGTCTCTCTCCCTAAGACTTCACGAGGAAGGAAGTTCCAACAAGACACTTAACTTCTCAAAGGCTAACATGATGCAGAACAGGCCTTCTCACTATCGGATTAACAGTGTTTTAGGATTAAGAGAAACAACTCTGCTTCACTCAGCAGGTCTGTGAGCACAAAGAGAATTGCAGAATGTGAACGAAGGTCACCCTTTCTGCGCGGTGCACATACCCACGCGTGCAGAGGGACCCCCATGGGCGCACACACAGGGCCAAAGAGGAGCCCAGCTCAGGCTAGGCACTCCGTGGTATCATCCCATTAAAGCTGAATAAAATACTCATTTCACAACTAAATTTGACTCTTTATCCATATGAGTTTTGAACCTCAGTAAGCAAGCTGCCTGACTTGCTGATGGGATAAAAAGCATTCTATAAAGAATTACACAATTTGTAAAATCAGCAGATTTACAAGTTTAAAACAACATGAATCTACTACAATCAGAAAAAAATGCTTATTTTATTAGATGTGTCCAGCACATTTTAGTCACCGTTCAGTTTTTGCCTCTGAACTCTCTAACCAAAGCCAACCATTAGAACATTAGTAAAAAAATATGCTTTTAAAACAGGGAGAAAAATATATATAACATCCCAATATAGCTTTATCTTCTATTGCATACAATCACCATTTACTAGGAATAAAGCACTTGTTACATTCACAGTGTAAAATAAACTTCTACCAACCTCAGCATTAAGACAAGAAGAAATAAGATTTTTATACAATATCATGAAACTACATCATTTTTGGAGGAAAAGTGGCATTCGTAAAACTTTTGCAGTCTCAAACAATTTTTCACTTGGATCATCGAAGGTGCTTTTCTAAGGGAATAAAATGTTTGAACTGGTAAGGTGACATTTAAGGTATTTTCTGAAAGCAAAAAAGATTTTTTCGCTGTTGTTGATTTGCATCTTTTTTAGTCAATCTGATGTCTAACAAAGGAAAGCCCGCAAACAAAAGGACTGGTAGACAACAACACAGGAAAAAAAAATAGAAAACAGCACAGTACAGATGACTCAATTATTTTTAAGGAGATACTGATAACTAATATCAAATGATGAGACTGATATTAATTGAGTGAAGTCCTTTACTAGGCTGGGCCGAGAGACAAGATTCCTTAAGCATCTTTTTGGCCGCACAAGACTTAATGCACCTAAGGCAACGTGAAGAATGAAGGCTACAAAGTATTAAAATATTTTATGGTGAAGGAAAGGGTGAACAAGAGCCATCCTAATAAAAACGGACTAATATGTTTATATCCAACAGGTAAAGCTGGTCCTTCCTTACGCCCTGGCTCACTCAAGGCAGACTCAAACACGTTTGGCAGCTCCTGCCCATGCTCTTCCCTCCGCTTCAAGCAGCACCATCACACATGCCCAGCACAGAGCTTCTCTGGAGAAACTGGGAAACAGGATTTGCAGAAAACGTCTCTGATCTGCTATTGATATCCACACGAGAACAAAAAGTTATTAACTACAGGATATGCTGGGAATGTGCCATAGCACTTTAAAAACTCCTGATTTTTAGCGCCAAGGACGTGCTTTGCTGTGGCTGCCTGGTTTGCTTATTGTCCTTGCAATGATGTTGGCAGAAAAGAGCAAATGAGTACCCACCAGTTGAGCTCAGACGACTTTCCACAGCAGCTTAAGCTAAACCGAGCACATTCCCACATTCTTCCCCTGTTCTGCTACTGTGGGAAAGTAACCTGGAGTGAAGGAGTAACACCAACTAGCTGAGCAGTAGCCAAACCTTGACCTATCAATGACATTTACTAGGTCAAGGTTTATCTAAGTCCTTAATCTTCCAAGAAAATCACTTGACTCTCCACATGGAACATGAATTCTCATAACTGCTTGCATGAAAACCTGAACCAGTAGGGAAAGTTCAACGGCCAAAATAAATTCTACTCATCAGTCTCGTGTCAAGGACAGGATGAAGAATTTTATAATTCCCAAAGCATCATCTAACCTGGAAACAGATGTACTTGCTCTGTATCTGAGATACAGAATACTGCATGTTCTGTATCTCTATATTTATATTCTCTATATTTAATTATTAACTTTTTTAACCTGAGTGATTTTTCTTAAAAATACAAACATTCAGCATATGACATTCTATCTGTATGCAATTGCAATTGAAAGCCTGAAACAAATACATAGCCACCAGAGGTATAACACTAGGCTACACTGAAGTCATTATTTGGAAAAAAAAAAAAAAAGAAAAAAAAAGAAAAAAACAGCAAAGTTACATCAACATAGAGAGCAGCTTCCATTCTTAAAGATAAATTAGCCTACTCTGAAGATATTGAAAGCAGAGTAAACACAGATTTATTTCTTAAAGATTTCAAGATTCTCTTCTACATGTTGTACAAATACCAATAAACTTACCAACCAGAGGCAATATCCCAAGATTGTGCAGAGTCATCAGATATTCCATCCAGGGGAAAGGACAGCAGTTCAAAAATCAAATAACTACATTCACTACATTATGAAAATGATTACAATGCAAGCTGATAGCATAGACTTCATGAATATATACCTTTCCAGAAATACTGGGTACAAACTAAACATGACAAAATTTAATTTACATCTTGATTCACTACCTCCACCACCAATACATTTACGTAGGACCACCTAGATCCTATATTGCCATATGTTTCTGGTTTGCTTACTATTCAAAGAAAACATTAATTCCCAAATCACAGTTAAAATGACATTTTGTTTTGGGAGCACGTTTTTCTATGTGTACATGGCATTCTTACCTCTTCTTCCTTCAAACACATCGTTGATTTCTCTTAACAGTGTGGACATGTCACTCAGTTGAGACTCCCAAGCCTCACAGAATACCTCAAGATTTTCTTTTGCAATCTTACTGGAGGGATGCAATGCCAATGTTTCTGCAGCAGAAATTATCTGGAGGGAGAACAAAATATAAGCTATCCAAAGAAGTCCTGCTAAATAGTGTGGCACATGAATGCACAAGGTCCTCACAAGCAAAACGGGCAATTAAGGTTGCCTGAGCCATTGCCATGATGCCCGAGCAAAGTATTTGCAGGACATTTGAAGGCTTGATGATCTTCCTTGTGTGTTCTTTCTACAATAATATGATAAAGCCCAGGAGTAAAATACAATTCTTTTTAGAAACTGCTTTATAAATTTCAGCATCAGGAACCCAAAACTTTTATTTCAGTGAGGGAAAAACAAAAAAAAACACAAACAAAAAGCTAAGCATACCTGTGGGCCAGTGACCTGAAAGGTATCTTCTGCATGTATGCAAGTAATCTCAAGGGGCTCTGTTCCAGAAACATGCCTCAACAAACGACACATCTAAAGATTTTTTAAAAAATAAAGAGAAAAGAATGGTAAAAATATGCTTTCATTACTAATTAAAAAAAAATAAAAATAATAACGTTCTTTTAGAAACTGATTTGGGATGACAGCCATGTGTTTCTCTCAGTAAGGGTTTACAACATACATTCCAAACCAGGATTTAGCATTTAGCTCTGCCTTTTTTTTTTTTTTTTTTTTTTTTTTTTTTTTTTTTTTTTTTTTTTTTTTTTTTTTTTTTTTTTTTTTTTTTTTTTTTTTTTTTTTGGAGATCACCGAGGGAAAGGAGAAAAAAAACACAAACAATTCAGCAATATTTATTACTGAATAAGTCTGAAAATAATCAGACATATAATGAACTTAAAAATTGTAACATAGATGATTTCACCAAGAGAGGATGACTCAGCCATTATCTAACATGAGGAAAACTTAGGTTGTCACCATCCAGGATACTGAATTTTCTTTGAGAAAAACAGCATCAAATTAATCTAGGGAAGAAATACTATTTCCTTTCACAGTAAACAAAATACAAGCCCCCTCTCTTTGTGGCAGCAGCAGCATTAGCCTGGGAATGAACACAGGAGTTTTCAGATCACAAGGAAAATTTACAGACCAAGCAGATATGAAACCCGTCATATCATTCATCACAAAGAGATATTGTAGGGTCTCAGGTAAAATCATTTTACCCCAGAGTTATGCATGAAAAAAAAAATCACTGTTTCTTACTAAAAGAGAAGCATTGATTAGTCACAGGAAAAGGGAGTATTAAAGCTGAAATAAAAATAAGAGTTATTTGTCAATCCCTGAAGTTGAGAACACTGTTTCTACATAGTCATCCTTTTGGGACAAAAACTCAAGCTCCATGCAGGATAGGTAACTTTTAGAAACTAATGAATACTAACTGCTTTACAATCATAGCTTCCAGTATCACCCACATCAGTATCACCTGTCTTTGTGTGTCTCCTACTAGTGCAATTATTTCTGCTCCATCTTAAATCTATGACAGAATTTGTGGAAATGAAGTAGACATGTAAGCACGCACTCATGAATATTCCATTAAAAAATAAAAATAAAAAACTGCCTCCATAGTATATAAAAGAAAAGCAAACAAACCACAAGATCAGTATGTGGAGGTTCTGTTTGAGTAGAGACTTCCATATCTGGAGTCTCTACCCAATACAGAAATAAATCTTCATGTAGAAGATTGCAGAATCTACAAAATGCGGAATATTTAGAAATAAAATCTTCAAAATGGTCAAGTTCATTGGATTCATTAATTTCTGATCATTCTTAAAACTTGTCTTTGCATTTAGCTGTTGCCAGTTGTCTGCTGCTCGACAGAGAAGATATTAGGCTATGATCTCACTTAAATTTAGAAACTCAGCTTTTAATGAATAATCTGTCTCCAAAAGACATGTACTAACAATACTTTGAACCAAAAAATGAATTTGAGCCTATAGCTAATCTACATACACAAGCAGAATGGCTTCTACAACAATAGTGCACCCCGTGGGATATATCTAGCTCAGATCCTAGCAGAGATAAAAAAAAAAGAAGAAAGAAAGGAAGGAATTCAGTAGTTTATTATGAAAATCCTTTAAAAAAGCCACCAGACCAAGACCTTCCTAAGGGGGTCCGGCCAGTTATTTTCCAAGTGTCTTAGAAAATGAAAGTAGCTGTGTACTCACCTCAACAAGTTGTTCTTTCTGCTCTGCCAGCTTACAAGTATATTCCGCTATAGCTTCCAGATTTCCCTCTACTCCCGTTATTTTTAAGGCTTTCAGAACCATATGATCTGTATGGTATTTTAGGAGATCTGCTGCCAAAGATGTCGCTGCACTGTGAAGCTTGAGTAGCATTAAAAAAGAAAAGAAAAACACTAGAGAGAAACCTTAGAAGAAAAATGAATGCATCCATTATGAAATGAATCACCTTAATGACCGATCAATTTTCCAAGAAGCAGAAAATGTACTGTCCTAAAAGTTCATATATATATATAGACTACAGATTATCTGGGACTTTAATTCTTCAATTATTCTCCAAGTACAAAGATAAAATCTACTATTCACTCTCAAAAAAAAAAAAAAAAAAAAAAAAACAGAGAGAAACAAAAAAGCAACTGGGTAGAATCAGAGTACAAAGCTATCGTGCTGCCTTCTGATGATCCTATAGGTGGAACAACCAGGTGTACAAATTTGTGGGGCACTAAGCTTAGCAGGAGCATGATACGATCACCGCTCTATTTCTCATGGAGAGCACAGGCCAACAGAACCAAATCAGGGCTACGTAACATCTGAGTTTACAGTGCATTAGGTATCAAGTTTCCATTAATTAACTTAATTTGAGTAGTGCAAACGAAAATCTTGAATATAATCAGCTTGAGACAGTGTTTTAGACAAGTAGAAAGCACCCTGACTGCAAGCAAGCAGCATCTGAGAGAAGTTTCAAAACCTACACTCTCAACAGGAGAAGCTCTCCCTTGAAATACAATCCTAAATCCAGGCACATGTTATTAGCCATGGAAACTATGGTGTGAAGGAAGGGCTCTGCTTCACAACTGCTACAGGTAACAGCTGCTGCTTTTCCCCACATCCAAGTGATCCTGTAATTAGCCTTATTTTAAAAGCAATGTTGGCAAAAATAAAGATATAGCAAGCTGGTTTAGACATAGCAAAACACTGTCATGACTGTTACAAGTCTTGCATTATCACACTCATCTTTTTTCCTGGGTGGAATTGAATATATACAACAAACTTTTGAGAAAATATTTTTAAGTTCTTATGAATGCAATTAAATGCATTAAATGAATGTAAATAAAAACTGCCGTACCACTAATCTCAGAAATGTAGTCAACTCTAAATTTAATCTGCAATACACAGACTACATATCATCTTGATATAAAATAGTAATTGGCCTGCACTTAAACACTGCACTTCAGACTGAAGTGTTAGCAGAAAAATTAACTATTTTTTTCCATAAAACAGAAATAACTACTTTTAATAGCCTGTCTTGTGTTGCCATCCACCTAGGATCTGAAAAACATTTCAGTTAGTGCCACAGTACTTACAATTTATCACCACAGAAGCTAATTGTGGATTGATCCACTGCAACACTAGAAGTCAGAGATGGAGCAACAGGGCAGTCTTCTTTGAGCATACACAAAAACTTACTGCTAATCTAGGATGAAAGACAAATCTAACTGCTATACAAGGAACAATGAAGGACATACTACTCTAAATTTGCTTCCTGATTAGCTTTAAGATCATGCATTTTACAAACTCTTACTAAGCAAGCTTTCATACTCTACAGGTCGTAAAAGCAAGGCATACTGAAGACAGGATCTGCTGATTTACAAACCCAAACTCGCTCAGTTTCCTGTGCTGTTTTGAAAACAGCTTGTTATGTTTTTAGCAATATGACATTTAATATGGGGCTCATCAAAGGGCATAAATAACCCACTATTCTACCTTTTTTATATGCCATCTTTGTGTGCTAATTTACAGAAAACAATTCTCTATTACTCTCCCCTACATAGTACTTTAGCCTAAGCATTATGTGTTGTTTCTGTTGCATTTTGATTGATGTTTCTATAAATAGAAAGCTGGGGGCATGACTGTTTGGCAAGATTTACATTTACAGAGGTAAAAGAAAAATACAAGATATTAACTATTTCTTTTGCACATCATATTCCAGCCACTCCGGCTTGACGATCTCCTTTAATTTCACAGCTGCACACTATTTTGACAGGGAATTATTTCTCTTCCTTTGGAGCACAGGAAAGATGTTACTCAGAGCATTATGAGAACAGCATGATTTTGTCTGCGGAACTGCTACATCAAAGGGGTAGACAGAATAAAATTGAACAGATGCATGAACTGCAGAAAGAGATTGCTCTTACAGGTAGAGCAAGTGAATGTCACCCTGGAAAAGAAGCTTTGCTATTGACTTGCTGCACATAGAAGGCCACAGTAGAAATCACTAGTCAAGCCTAAAAAATTACGCAGCCTCTGTTTTCTGAGGGCCTAGCATGCAGGCTCCCACAAAGTGCAGACTGAAACAGGTCTGAAGCACTCTCCAGATCTTCAAGACAACTGCAGATTTGATAAACTCTTATTTCTTCTCCCCATTAAATAAAAGGTGATGCATGATTTTTTTTAGCACCCAAAGCTAACAGGTGCCAGTCACAGAATCACAGAATGGTTGAGGTTGGAAGGGGCCTCTAGAGATCATCCAGTCCAACCCACTGCTCCAGCAGGGACACCCAGAGCACGGGGCACAGGGCGGCATCCAGGCAGGTTTTGAAGACCTCCAGTGAAGGAGACTCCACAGCCTCCCTGGACAGCCTGCGCCAGGGCTACAATTGAAAAAGGGCTGTTGTTAGTCAAGTGTTTCCAGCTACAACTGTTGAGAGCTCAATCTGAGCAAATTTCCCATACTTCTCTAACATTTTTGCTTTATTCTGTAGCCTAGGGATAAGTACATCATTGTTTTCTTGATTTCTCCATCTGTTCAAAGGATCAATAATAGGAAGGAGTTGAAGAGACAACTGTACGCTTTACAAATACTTAGGAAACTACCAGAAATCAGCAATTCTGTATTTGGATTGAATTTGAGAAGCTAATAAGAGACAAAAGCAATCCACTAAATAAGAGGAAAAGAAGACCTTGCTCAGCAAGCGCAGTCCTTTCCACACATCAAAAGAAGCAGCTCTTACTTTTGTGTGGGCATTGGTGGCTTACACTTGGAAAAAGAGTGATTTATAATAAGCATATAACACTATTGCCATGTTAAGAGTTCTTGTATATTTCTTATTTTAGCATATTTTGCAACCTAAATATGACTTGCTTTAATTATCTAAGAAAAATATACATGACATTAAATATTACAGTTGTCACACCAAAACAAGTAAACAGTCTAGGGAAATAAATAAATATAAAAGAGAATCAAAATAAGATGTTTTCTGCAAAACAAAAAATTAAAAATAGGTTAAATGTAAAAATATACCACATGTAATTTATTCATTCAAGTACACACTAGAAGAAAAAGATTCAATAAGGAATTATATGTATCCATAAGCAAAATATAGTCATTACACTTAAAGTTATGATTATATACATGGTAGTCACTTCCAATTTATTTGATTGTTGTTTTAGTTAGCAAAGGGCCTGTGTATCTAACATTTCTGACAAGTTGTATGAAAGGACACAGAGAAGGTTCGCATATGACCTCCCTAATCTAATTCTGGTTAGCCACTCTTTTCTATAAATGACAGTTTTGGGGGTACAGGATCCTATTTTACAACTTTATGCATGAAAAGCAAGAAATGCAAGGTTTTCTTCACTTTGTGTTTCTTTTAAGCTACACTTACCTCTCTTTTAAGTTCATTCATGCACTGGCACATTTTTAAAATGGCTACTTCCAAGTCTTCCATGAGATCCTTTGTCTTTTGGTTTTGCTATTAACAGAAGGACCAAGGAAACATTAGGCAAGACCCAAGAAACCCAAGGTTCACATCATGTGTCAAATTGTTTTAAAAGATGGCATTTATAGACGTAAAAGTGAAATGGTTTCAGTTGCCCATCCTGCATATAATTTACTTCAAGAATTATTTTATAGAGACGTCTATCACTAAAAAAAAACAAAAATTTAAGAATAATAGTGAAGTCAGAACACTGACTATTTCTGTTCAATAGAAATTTATTTCTGAACTCACAGATCTCTATTTGGGAAAATGGCTTTCTTAAGGTTTATAGCTGGAGCTTCCAAAAGTCTTTACCTATCCAAATGTCCTAAAATAGAGTATCAGTTTTAGCCATTTTTTTAAAAAATATAAAGGAACACTACTCTAAAATAAAGTTATATTTAAAGCATTATCCCAAATGTTTACACTGAGCTACAAAAAAATTAAAGCATTTTCTTCATAATTCTTAAAAAAATTCAGATTATTGTCTAATTTAAACAAATACTGTAGCTAGCAACATCTTTTTTAGGCAACTTCAAGACTGAGCTTCAACTTCTCTAAACACTGGCTATGAAACAAAGAGAAAAGCAACGAGACGTGTTGGGAAAAGAGTTATGAAGCAGGGATTTTGCACCCTTCTCCAAAATAGCCCCCTAGGAGGGATCACTAACATGGCCATAGTTGCAATGACATTACCTCCTTACGGATTAATATGTATATAAATACCCCCCCACCCACAAGGAATGTGAACATGTATGGTATGTGCACAACCTCCATTTCATTTAAAGAACAAATTCACCCACTCAAACTAATATGATCCATATCACTACTTGCCAAGGCTAGATACACCCGGCAGAAGAAGAATTTGAGAACCACTTAAAATTCCACCACAGCCCCAGCTTCCCTGGTAAGCTCCAGCTGGTTTGCACTGCTACGCATTAACTACAGAACGAAACAAAAATCCACGACAGGACAGATGGTGTCAGTCTATAACTCACAACTGACCTGAGCCAAAACTACTTCTATTTTAAACTACACAATGAAATACTCTTTATTGAGCACGCAGTTACTCTGCTTATTAATAGGAAATATACTCCTAGTATGGTGAGTGGAAATGGCAACATCTGGGCTCTCTTAAGAGCTTTACATCTCTCTGATGGTTACGTCCATCACAAAATATTCACCCTCTGAGGAAGCTGTTGGGCTCAAAGTGAAAAAAACACCTCAGTGAGTTGACACTATTGTAGCTGTTTACTGAGTCTTCAAAGACAGGTGTGATGCATACACATAGGTACACACAGAAGTATTTGCATATCACACACATATACATATATACATATTTCACAGAATCCTTAAGGTTGGAAGGGACCTTTAGAGGTCATCGAGTCCAACCCCCCTGCTCACGCAGGGTCACCTAGAGCACGTGGCACAGGGCTGCGTCCAAGTGGGTTTTAAACATCTCCAAAGAAGGAGACTCCACAACCTCCCTGGGCAGCCTGTTCCAGGGCTCTGCCACCCTCAATGTTAAGAAGTGTTTCCTGAAGTTCCTGTGGAACTTTTGGTGCTTCAGTCTGTGACTGTTTCCTCTTGTCCTATCCGTGGCTACCACTGAAAAGAGGTCAGCCCCATCCTCCTCACTCCCTCCTTTACAGTATTTATGTATGTATTTATATATGATATATAGTGTGTGTATATATATATGTTCTTTCTTGTACCAGGAGCTCATTTCCATCAACACAAATGCAACAGATAAATTATCTAGAGACGATCTCCCAAGTTTCTATCAACAACAAAGCTTAAAACTAACCAAGTTAAACACAGTTCTACGTTTTTTTTAATATTAAACTACTTTATAGAATTAATAATGTGTTTTCTTTCTTCTCTGTAATAACAATAGTTTGTATTATTAGAAACATGCTATGCTAGTACATAGCTGCTGTATTTCAGAGTGTTGGTAAAATTTTGTGCTCTACATTTCTTTAAAAACAAGACTGTAATTGAGTTAAACATTAGAAAATGGGTTTTCCATCGTTTCCTCATCTGTGTGCATGTATATTCTATTGTCTTCCCAAAACAAAGACAAATGACAGATATAGGCTAAATGTACTTCTTGGAAAATTACCGGACAAATATGAGAAAATTCTGAGAAAAAGAGTTGATTTTTAGAATATTTCACATTTCAATAGGCCAACTGCTTTTTCTTCCTTTAATTGAGAACTGTGGTTGCTGTACCATCGAATCAAGACAATTTAAGTCTCTGAAATACTCATCCAAAAGTCTTAACTGCTTAGGACTGCACCACACTTCTGTTAGCCTTTTCCTTTCTAATAACAGCATGAAAATTAGCCTACCACCTTGTGCCTAAAATTTCTAGAAGTCTAATCTAAAGCAAAACCACCGCAAGAGGAGGACAGAATGTACTGAAAGGACAGAATGTACTGAAACTGAAAACGCAGAGACAAATCTCAAGCTTCCTTCAACACGGATACACAATTCTCTCTTCCTAGATCAAAAGAAACATTGCATTAAATGTTTCTTTTCAAAGTAGAGGTGAAAAGATTTACTTTGCTAAAAAGCTCTTACAGCTTGCATCCACACGGAAAACAGCTGCTCTAGTTCCATTTTAGCCTGTTTAGAGAGCTCCAAAATGTGTTCTCTGTGCTCATGACTGGTGTAGGCAGAATCTGTAAAGTCTTCTGTGTGTTCCAGGATAACTTCCAGCATTGTTGAAAGGTTTTCTTTTGACAGAAAATAAAGATTCTCACGAAGACCCTCCACTTTATTCTGAAAAAGAAGCATTTCATTTCCTTGTGCGTTTACGTGGTTATGTTGTTGTGGTACAAATGCAGAAAGCTGATGCATCCTATTACATGTTATTTTTCTCCTCAGTGATTTTTTTAATCATTGAATTTCAAAGTAACCAAAAAACTTGCTGGTATCCAGACTTCCAGCTTAGGAAAAGTTTCCAGTTTAGGTTTAGATTTTTTAGTCTAATAATATCAGCAGCAAATTACTGGCCAGAACAAACAGTAAATACATTCCTGCTTATCTGCTGTCAATAAAAAAATTCTCAGTTCAGTAACAATTTCAGAAATCAACTGTGTATTCAGGTTCTCTTTGGTCTCTACAAACCACATCCATATAATCTTTTTGATATATGACTTCTAAATATTTGGTTGGAAAGGGCATGAGACTCAAAATGTACTACAGACTCCAGAGAAAGTATATTTGTTCTTTAACTGTTCTTAATCAAATATGAAATTTAGAAGCGAGTTTTCCAGGAAAAATAAAGTAAGCTGGGACACACAATTTCAGTTTAGAATAATTCCTTCAAAGTTTTCTGAAATACGCAAGTTTGAGTTTCCAAATTATTTTCAAATGATAAATATTTGTGTGTGAGATCTTAAAAATACTATCAGTTATGAACCAAGAATTCTTCAACAGCACCTATTTTAGTGAAGTTCTGGTCAGTATAACAATCTATTAGTTTATCCAACATTAAATGCATCAACTCAACAAAGCACTGTAGTGCTGAATATACTCTGTTCCATGATCCGGGAGTAGACGGCAAGCAAGTTGACTTTGGCAACGGCAAAGAAATTATAAGAACCTTTTGTTCGATCCTTTTATACTTAGAAGAGTTACGTAAGTTACTCTGGTGAGGAGTTGTAACACTACCCACCATCTGGAGTTCCAAAAAGATTTAATTCTAGCTTTAGTGTTATTCCTTAAATTACAGAAAACAGCCCAACTTCTATTCTTACCTTGAATACTTTGATGCCAGAATATATACTGATGGAAGCTAACTCAGTTTCTCCATTCGATCTAGAGTCAGTTACAATTTCTATTACCTGCTCCAAAGCTAGTCTCATCTGGTGAAATACCCCATCCTTGTTTATACGAGCGGATTCACAGTCCGGATGCCTCAGACAAGTCTTAAAAAGAAGGAAACATTACCAGACACCATAAACAGTATAATGAAATAAATATTTTCTGCTAAAGCAAGGCTAAAGAACATGTTTGGAAAAACATAAATATTTTCTGTCAAACCACTATGATATTAAGTAGCATTCCTAGAATTATTCAGAATAAAAAGATTTTCTTCTATCCATTTTCTTTTTTGTTGTGAAGATTAAAGCAGTGCTGAGAAAAAGCAGACAGCTATCCTACCAGATGCCACGTCCTGTGATGTATCCAAGTTCACTCTCCAGTAATCCTCTTGCACAAGAGCACTCACCTTTGAAGCAGTCAGGAGCATCATGGTGCACTTCTCAAGGACAGCCCTGGATGCAGCCATTCTAGCCTTTTTCTTCTCATCCTTCAAATCCTAAACATCAAGAAAATGATTTGAATATTGCACCTAACATCTAAACATCTAAACTGTTAGCTGCTCCAAATGTTATTTGCTCCACAGACAGTAAAATGGAAACTCTCTTGCAGATCAATGGATTGCAAAGAAAACTTCTTTACCACATTTGACAAATGTTACTTTCAGTTCAACTCATGATCTAGAGCTTTATTTTTTTGAGAGATTTGAATTTATGCAGGTATTCTTGGCTTTATTCAATTGAGATTTTGAAAGGATAAGATCTCAGAAATACAGATTATGCTTTGTAAACCCCCATTAATTTCACTATCTTTACCATATAGTATTATCCATAAAACAGGAAAGTAAGCAAAAACAAATACAACTAAAAAAAAAATTGAAAGAGATGGTGGAGTAGGCAGGGAAAGAGAGAACCAGCTTTTCATTGAACTGTAATGAAGGGAATCCAATGAAGTTTCTTCACACAGGAAAAAAAAAAGAGTCTAAATTGGGATGGAGAAGGAAATGCCTCCACAGACCGGGAGTCTAGCAAAGGGAAAGAGTTACAATTAAGATTTGCTGAATGCTAGAAAAATTAGCTGAATGCTTTTTAGGTATTAGAGAGTGTGCAACTGAGCGGGACTTGCAGTGAAATTAAACCTAATTCTCTGCCACATCATTTATGCGAGTCATATAACACTTGCTATAAAGTGCTCAAGCCCTCTCTTAAAAGCAACAGTATTTCCTTCCTATGGGTACTCAAAAAGTCCAAGCCATTCACCATGCAATGGATCAGAAAGCTTAATTCCAGCCTGAGAGCATCCACCTGCAGCTTATGATCACTTTTACAAAAATAACAAGATGCACTTTTCATCACGAATCTGTCACTCATCTTGAAATAGGTAATACAGAATGGGCAAAGGTGCTAGCGCCCGAAAAGAGCTTAAAAGCCACTCAGGAGGTGACACAAAGAGCTCCACGATCGGCTCCCAAAGCCACCGTCCTCCCTGCAGAGAGTGACCCAGGAGACATCGCGGCCCCATCCTTGGAAGGGCAGGTTCACACAGACTCGTGTGAACACAAGAAACAACTTGGACTCACAGAGGTATGTCACAACAGATTGAAATCAAAAATATTCCCAGGCTGGCTAGGCCCTGAAAAATTAAGCAAGTGACAGTGAAGAGGGTGGGAAAGAAGGGATTTACAACACTGCATTTCAAACCAAGCTTGTGTTTGATTAAGAACTACTACAGGATGGAATTAAACAATCTGATCTAGAAGATAGATCTAGAAAAAAGAAAACATAAAAACACAGATAGATCATGACAGCATTCCATTTTGCCATTAAAAAAAAGAAAGAAAACCACTTCTTTAACAAATTCAGAATAATCTTCAAAATTTTGAGGTCATTACATTTCTTTAAAAAAAGCTGCTTGTTTCTCCGATTCTTACGTTATATTCTCAGAAATCTGACCATATTCAAGAGTTTCTGGCACACATATAACTATAAAAACAAAAAATACTTTGGGACATAAACTCCCAAAGCTAACACCTCCACACAGCACCCTTAGTACGATTAAAGTAAGCGCATCAAGTCCTGACAGAATTTAAAACGTATTAACAAAACGTTCTTTCCAAAAGACTCAAGTGAGCAAGGAGGGGAGAGCCAAACCTTCAATTATTTTTGAAAATCAAAAATAGACGGGACAAGTATCACTTAATAGAGTATCACTTAACAGAAATGCCTTTTTCTCTTTCCAAGGAACAGCAGTTATAAACATTTCAGGGAAAAAAAAGAGTCTGTCTCCAGAGGGATTTCCTTTATTTACACGTAGCTTTTCCAGATCTGGTTCTTCAAGAATATTCTTAGGCATCTCACGACCCATCAACAGAAAGGAAGGTATGTGTTTTCATAAATATCCTCTAATAATTTTTCTGAAGATTATTGTGTCATGACAGAAATGCCTATTTTTATAAGCACTGGTTTGAGCGATTCATTTATGCATAGCTTCCAAGTTCTCTTTGATATTAGGAGCTCTGTAAATATATATCTCTAGTTCAATAATGAATGGAGAAATCAATGAGAAATTTGATTATCTAGGGGAAACAAACAAACACTCATGAAACCTCTTATTTGCATGGAACTGTCTACAGAGAGGCCCACTTCCATGACGAACTGATGCCTAAACAATAAAGATGAGCACAATACCTTTGTAATGAGCTAAAGGGGTAGGCAATTCAGAGCAACAGAAGGATATAAAAGCAAGTTCTTAAAAGCTGTTTTAGAGAACAAATGAATTTCCAAATAATATTGTACAACAGAAGCCACAAGTTTGCTCTGTGAATGAAAGAAACTTTGGAAACAGGAACTGGATGCAAGAAGGAAAAAGCATCACACTGACATATATACATTTTGACTTTAACCTAAAGAAATACTCCATAATAATAAAAAAAAAAACAAAAAACCACAAAACATAGGTACACTTTATTAGAATCTAAAGCCATCTTCTTTTGAGGTTTCTAGAAGAACTGCTGCTTCTAAAGTCTTTCCTTATGAAAATGTTTATGTAAATGAAGAGATCTTTAGCAGACAAATAACAGACAAATTTTCTATCAGAGTAATAAACCAGACAAACTAGAGCAGAAGATAGAAGAAAGAAGACTAAGGATATCTGGAGAAGCTCAAATAATATCCATCCAGGCTATTGGAAGACACCCAGAGCAAATAACCCAGCAACTTCCCTTAGTGTGAGCTTGAACACCAAAAGATGCTGTCTGGATGGAGCAAGGAGAGAAATTTAGGTTTCAGAGATTGGACCCTGGAGTTTTGGTCTGTAACAGTCATCCCAGGAGAATCCCAGTCTTCTACTGAATCAGATGAAAAGCAATACTTACAATATTTCTCATATATATATATATATATATACATATATATATATATATATATATTTTTTTTTTAATACTTACATTTTGTCGATCCCCAGTTAAATGTGCAAACTCCACCATTTCATTTCCAAACTGGCTGAATATTTGCACAAACTCCTGGAAAGTACTGACTTTCTCTAGTTGTTCCATTGTTGCAATAACCTGTAAGGAAAAATCACATAGATTATCACAAATACTCATCAGAAAATATTATTACTGAATTAAGAACTTTATTTTTTGTGAATCCTTCTAAAGCAGAAGGAATAAAATTTACACATTTTGCTGCAAATTAAATATTAAGAAGTCAAAGGCTAGAAGTATAAATAATGACACTTCATTCGAAATGACTCATTTATTCTGCCACTTCAAAACACATTTTCCACACCCTTCCCATTATAACAGTATTACAAAATTTAGCTTCCATATTTAAGAAAAATATTACTGTCATAATAAAAGTGCAAGTACACAAAATTAATATACAGATTATACTCACATGCAGCAACTGTCAATTTAAAAGTTCGTTTTGAGATGCATATTTTTTTAAAACCTAACTACTCAACTGTGTCGTCAGACAACTAGCCTTAATCTTTTAATATCAGGCATACAGCCTCAGAGGAAGCAGCTGAGATGTTGTCACAGTATTCCTCTTCAAACGCCAGTATGTGCTGGCTAATACCAATCCCGCTCCTCTCCACTCTCTACACCATATATACACCATGCTGTCCCTGAGTGTACTTATGTGCACTTATTTAGATCCTGTCCACATCTCCCTTCTATCGTGTTATTTTTATTGGGGGGGAAAAAAAAATAAAATAAAATAATAAATAAATAAATAAAGCTTTTCTGCCATCACAGTCCTCTCTGCCGTGCTTTTCAGGAGCGTATCCTCTACAGATACACCTATATAAGACATCTACTTGTCCCTGTAAGACATCATTTGTTTGGCTTTGATCATAAGAGAAACGAATTGCCCTACCAGTATCATAAACAAAACCAGACATTCTCAAAACACATTATGCTTGGAAAGGAGAATATTGTAAATCCCTAACGACCCCCAAAACTACAGGGTGACTACAGCAACTAGCTAGACATGCTTAGTTTGGAATGTTAAACTTTAACTTAAATAGCCAAATACCTTCAGAATTAAATTGTATCTCTATACCTATTGTTGCTGTATTCACACTTCTGCAGCAAGCAGGAGAATACTTTCACATTTACTTGAAGCAATCATTAACCACCCTCTGCTGCTGAAAGGACAAATGACACCTTATTCCTCTGTGATACAAATACTTGTGCTCCATAGCCTAAATCTGTATTAGAATGAGCCACTTTTATAAGGGAAAATGAATTCAGATCACTGCATGGCTCTGGATATGGGCTGAACAAATGGTCACAAAAGGCAGGAAAAGGCAGCAAATGGTCCTATGGCAACAACTCTGGTGTCTGTGCAAGAAAAAACAATCTCTAAGTAGCTATTGCAAATGAACACTGATAAAACTGCCACCACTTGCACCAACCATCAGGAGAAGGAGAGATTACTAAACAACCAATTAGTGCTACTGAAGCCTATAGACAAACTGAGATAGGTAAAACTAGCACTGTATTTTCTGAGCCTTGGACTAAAGTAAGTGCCGAGCGGCTGGACAATAACAAACAGCAGAAAGCAAACAACAGATTAAGTGAATGGTGCTAGCCTGATCACACAAAACACAAAAGCTTAGCACAAATTTTTATTTTCTTATTGCTGACTTAACCACCATTTCACATATTTTGGAAGTAAAAGCATAAGACACGTACTTTAATCACTTTATTTTGCACTTTTCCTAGAAATACAATGAAAATACCAGTTCATTTAGCACCCAACTCTTTTGTTTTGCCTGCAGACACCAGTTAAACAAAATAAAAGAAAGATAAAAAAGCTACAAATACCTTGTTTCTGGAAGTTATAATCTGTTTAATAACGATTCGGTCTGCTAACACAAGCACTTTTGTCACAGAAGAGAGAAGCAACCTTGCAGCTTTAACAATGCCTGTTTTGTCTGTAAAAATCGTTATGTGGCTATCAGATTCTGGATGATACAAGCTTGCTACATCCGTAAGCTGAGCAATAGTTTCACCTGTAGAGAAAAATTAATACATAAATGAAGTTTTATAGTTATAAAAAAAGAAAATAGGCCATTAAGCACACTTGACTCATGTTTGGTGGATTAAACAACTGTTTCCTACACACATGGGGGACAGTTTTTCAATTTCAATAGCAAAAGTCGAATCAATGCCTACACAGACATAACCTTGAGCCTGGAGGAAATGAAACAAGAAGAAAAAAAAGCTATAAATTCTCTTTCATTTTCCAAATTCCCTTTTATTTTCCAAATTCCAGTTAGCATTCCTATAATCTGTGGCATTTATACTATATACTCATATTGTTTATGTAGTTCACACACAGATTTCATTCCCATGACCACTATAAACCCTGAGTTTAGTTAATAGAGTTAATAGAATTGATTGATAGAATAGATCTGAATAGATATTGCATTCTGGCAGGAAACATCCTGTACCTTCCTGGGACCAGTTCAGGTGATAATAGGTTACGAATAATCAGAAGGTCTCTCTGTTAGAAGTATTTAAGTGTGATATACAGGGGAGTATACACTTGGAGATGGTTGTCAAAGTAATTTCCATAGTTGAAGGACCTACATAGAAACTTAAGAAAACTTGAAAGAAACTTGAAGTTTCTTTAAGAAAAGAAACTTTAAGAAAACTTAAAAAAAATATAACTAATACCTCTGCATGCAAGAACAGTGGCAGTCATATACACTCAAAGTGAAGTTGTAAGATGAGCCTTCTGTGGGTAAAAAGACTATTTCATGCTGAAACAGACTTGTCATTGCTTTCCTCATAATCAGAATGACTTCTAGTCACTCTATTCTCTAATTGGAATTATTTGTCTGGAAAATAATCCCGCCCTCTTCCTTTGCTCTCCTAAAACATATAAGACAAGATAAAATGCTGTAGCAACACAAAGGAAAAAAAGCAACAAAAATAGAGTGCTTTCAGTAACCAAGGAAAGATGCATAGGAAAAAGGAAAGGAAAGATCCTTTTCTTATGCTAAAGGATTTTCCCCTTTTTAAAAGGCAACCTAATGTCTCACAAAATAATCAGAAAAGAGAAGTAGCTGCAACAGTTGTATGGAGCTCCAGGAACTCAGTGTCCCTGCAAGGCTACTTTTTATCACGTTTTTATCACGTTTGAAACCATTGCAATCAGGAGAGGAACTACAATAATTCAAAAAGGCAATTGTCCAATCTATCTTTAAGATGGGTAGGGAGGAAAACTCAGGGAATTACAACCATTCTCACACTAGGAATATTAATAAAAATAATACTGGAAGCCATTTCCATAGGAAGCAGAAAAAAAAAGTAATGTGATAGAACTGGCACCAACTTACAAGGGCAGAGAGTGCCTGATCAACCTGAATGCCTTCTATGATGAGGAAAACAGGAAACTATGCCAGGAAAGCGAGTGCGTCTTGACTTTATCAAGGTCTGGACATGGTCTCCCATAGTATTCCTATAACCAGGTTGAGGGAGATGAATTGTGTAAGTGAACAACAAAAAGGCACACGGAAAACTGACTGAACTGTTGTGCTCAAAGGACTGGTACAAAGTCCAGCTGGTGTTCAGCTACCGTCTGCACCCCTCATGGAGCAGCAGGGTGCCATCACTGTTTAGCATCTTCATTAATAACCTGGATTTTGGGATGGCATGTGCATTTAGCAAGCTTGTGGACAGTACCAAACTGTGGGAGTGTTCAACTCGCAGGACAGAGCTGCTAGACAGAAGGGCCTAGACACGCTGGAAAAAGGGTCTGCCGGGACGTTCATGAAGTCCAAGACAGGCAAGTTGTGTGTCTCTGTGAAGATAAGACCGCACAACACCACATAATCCCATGTAACAGACTGGGGTCAGTCACCTCGAGGGAACCTTTGCAGGGAAATGCACAAAGAACTTGCCTCATTATCCAGTAAAAAAGGGATGGCAAAAGCAGGTAGCCAGACGCTGGCCTTCTTATTAGCAGGAGAGTAGGCAATAGGTTGAGGGAAGAGATTTTTCCTTTTCAATGGAGACAGCATCTGGAGTGTTGTGTCCCATTTGGGAGTGCCCATCACAGGCACTGATAGAATGGAACATGTGATATATGAGGGGAGTTTGAAGGAATGAGTTTTTTTCAGCATCAAGAGAGGACTAATGGCAGAGCTTACTGTAGTTTCCTACAGCTACCCTAATGGGCATGGATGGAGAAGATAGGAACATGTTTCTTTGAGACCAGCCAGAGACTATTCTCAGAGGTGCATCCTGACAGAATAAGTAACACGCAGAAGTGATGCAGCTGTACCGCAGAAAAAACTGTTAAAATAAAAGGCTTCTTCCAGCATGAGGGTAGTCAAACATTTGGAGAAGCGCGGTGAGAAGTTGCGCGTTAAAGATATTTGGAAGTCAACAAGGCAATAGCCTGGGCCTCCTGCTTTAACTGGATCTGTTGAATTAGATGACCACTAGAAAGTCCCTACCAACATAAATTATTCTATTTGTTCATTTAAAATTGCTGCTTTATTATTATTATTCCTCACTCCTTCCTCACAGGAATTAATGGCAAAAATATAAGACAGATGTTTATTGTTCCATATCTTTCCTTTAAAAAAAATGGGCATCAAGGAATGTGCTTCTTGGAGATATTTTCTACTAAACTGTCTTTGTAACACTGAAACAATGCAGGAATAGTGTTAGAAGACCTACTTGGAGTGTGCGTTTGATAATTCTATTTTACTTCAGACAATCAACATTTATTATAAGGAAGTACCATACCAAGTCTAAAATACTTCAGTTTACAGACTACCCTACAAAAGTCAGGCTCATCTTCCTTCAAAGCCTATGCTGGATATGCAATGAATTTAAAGACTCTAGACCTCTCTTTACAGTTGAGACACTTCAACTGATCTTAATCCTAGCACGGAAACTTATCTTTGATATCTAGCAGTTCTCTTCCTCTTCACATCTCCCTGTATCTTCCAGGTAGCATCTAATTAATTAGCTAAAACAAAGATTAAATAGGCTCCTGTGAGTAGAAAGTAGGACAATATGTATGATCAGAATCATGGACTTCACGAGAGCAAACTTCAGATTCTTCAGTGACCTGCTTGGAGGAATCCAACAGGTTAGGCCCGTAGAAGGCAAAGGGTCCAAGAGGATTAATCCTCCCAGCTCAAGATCAGTGCAGCCCTACAAATAAGTCAGACAAAGGCAGCAGATCACATAAAAGCTACCACACAAGTCTATCCCCTCCTCATAATATAAGTGAGGAGTTCAGGTAACAAATCAGGAATCAAGTGAGACAGCAAGAGAGGGTCAAGAGAGTTGTTTCTAAACAACCAGTTGGATTTCTTACGTTATTACTGACACTAAACATACTGAGAACCAGAAGTGGCATAAACACAAGAGGTTACACATTACTTGAATAACAACATACCTGCTCTCTTTGCCTCGATGCAAGCAACATTCATTTCCTCTTTCAATTCATGATTTTCATCAGCTATGGCTTCGCCCACAGTTACAAACCTTGCAACTGCCAAGTTAACTGCTTGACCCACCCGCTGAATTGCTTGCAGAGTCTTGTCTGAACGCTTTGGTTTATCCTTATGATTGATAAGGGTAGTTATCTGTAAAAAAGTAAGAGTTATTAGAAACATATGCTACAAGATATACCAAGCTTACTAGTAAAGGCAAGATGAGTATTAAACACAGCAGTAGATTATTAGCACAATTCACTAATAAAATTTATTGTTGAATCATGAAGTACCATTTCCATTCTTTCGAAGAAAAAAAAAGAAAAAAAATTGCCGTATTAATAAGGTTGCTGATATGCTGTGATCTTAGCTCAATTTACTTCTTAAGAACTGAGGGATTTTTCCTTCCCAGTTGCAAGACTAAAATAAACTGCTCTAGGTCTCTCGGCAGGCTTTCAACATTCAGATATATCCAGTAAAATTTAGAGTCTACTATTTGATATACTGACCCCATTTTAGGTTTATCACCATTAGAAAATATGCAAAGTTTTTGTGCTGCCAGATAACTACACACACTCCTCAGCTCAGACTCAGGAAGTCTAGCCCCGATTACTGAAAAAAGCTTTTATAAAAGACATTTTATCCAAGAAAGACAATCTAAGAAGGAATGAGAAAAACCAGACTTTAAAAAATAAGAACCATTTACCTTTTAGAAACCACCCTAAATTTTCTGTTTTGTCCATTCCCCTGTGAAAATATCTATTCATGTATTATTTAAATTCCCTGAATTACTTGTGAGTTTTCTGGAATTTAGAAGAAGCTGCTGTTTTGATGTAAGTTAGTAAAACACTTTATAAGGACATTCTTACTCTGAGATCTGCACTCTGTATCAGCTTTTCTGCTCTGTACTATGCTGTGCTACTTCTTGTATCACACTGACCAGAAGTCAACTTCTGTCTCATGTAGCTTACAGGAGACAACTTGACCAGAACACCAAATACAAGGAAATGAAGAAAAAGCCACCCAAAGAGAAAGGCAGGCTTGCAGGAGTAGCTTCTCATCTCAGGTAAAAAACAAACAAACAAACAAAAAAAAAAAAAAAAAAAAAAAAAAAAAAAAAAAAAAAAGAGGAAAGGTGTGCAGGACTTCAGTCAGAATTAGGTAACTATAAATTGCATTACAAACAATATAGGAACTTCAAACTTTTGGTATAACACCAATTTTCCAAGATGCAGGACAGGTCCAACACTGCAGTTGCAAGCATCCTAAACAACAAAAAGAAAAAGACATTGTTGCCAGAACAGGCAACCTTCTCTCATATCTGTGATTAAATTATCTGATGTGGGTTAGAACTGAATTGTGGTAAGGCGGCATTTGTTAGCTTGTTATAACTTCACAGTCCAATTCACTGTATTGCTATATGTATAGTCATGGTGGCAGAAAGGAAAGAGTACAGACTAGAGAAAGGTGGGCAGAAGGTGGGCAGAAGTGCTCCTTTGAAGCACTTGCAGAACTGCACTCTCACGCTACTCTTTAGTACTGCAACCCTAAAGCTCAAGTGTCTCCACTGGAAAACCTCAGAATTACAGGTATCACTGTGCTGACACCTTTAATCACCTCAGGTACGTTACTTTGCCCACAGTTGTCTTATCCCACACGACTCACTCCTGAATTATCCTGCCAGTTAAGACCATAGAATAGTAAGAGCATAAAAGCTGCATCTGCAGCATTCAGATCAGTAACAAGGAAACAGAAGGCATCAGCTTCAGAAATGCTCTACTTCGTCATTTGATCAACGGCTTTCATCTGCCGTATCACTTAATGAGTTGTATTTCTTGGCAAAATTTGCAATAGTTTTGAATGTTTTATCAGTCATGAGGCTGGCTTGGTCAAACCAGCAGTGTTAAGATACAGCAGAGAGCTTCCCAGATAAAGTGTTCCCCTTTCCAAGGCCTGCTCAGGGACAGAAGAACACTCTGTCCTAGCACAAGAGATCCCTGTAGAAGCACATTCTCTGCGCACTGCCTTCTTAGATAGGCCCTCCTATCTCTGACTTGTAGCCAGGCTGGGAGCTCTAAAGGAAGGCTCCTCTCTGCGGCTTACACAACACATCTGTCCCCATGAGCTCCCAGTTCAGCCTTCCTTCCCAAAGCCTAGCAACTTCCAATGACAATTCACCGAAAAAATGGTTTAGGATGAAAACATCCTCCTACTAAGAAGTAAACTAATCAGGCATCTCAACAGCTTTACATTCACTCGGCACCAGAGGGAATAATATTTCCCAAATGATTTAAAAAACAAAAACATAAACAAAAATAGGAAAAAAAAAATCAAAACACAGTTATCATCACTTCAGTGCAAATTCAAATATCAAATTGATATTTAAAGACAGTTGTAACATGCAGCTCTTGCACTGTAGGCCCTTCAGGTCTAACAAACTACAAATATCTGACAACAGGTCATCTAACAATGCAAGCTCAGTAGTTCCTGAATAGTCCTGGGAAGTGCAGTAAGTGCAGAGAGAGGAACAGACCAAACTGCTCCGAGCTGAAGGAAACCAAGCTGAATGAGGATCACAACGAAGTTGTTTCCTTGACTGATTTTGAAACAGGACACTCAATTCAATGCTATACAAAAAAAGGAGTAATTTTACATTCTTTTAGTTACTGGCTTTTCAAAAGTGTATAGAGACTAATACATATATAGACACTATAGGTGTGCACATAAATATACAGTATATAGAAAAACATGGCCTCAGACAACTAACATGTAAACTGGATGCACGTACCAGGTGCAAGTTTGCTCCATTATCATTTTATATTGACAAAATATAACATGAAAAAATAAATGTTCAAATGTGTTCAGCATAACATTGAAAAAACAATATGAAACTAACAATGCAGAATGAAATTCATCCATAACAACCCATTACATTAAATGCACCTTAATTCCAAATCACAGAATCACAGAATGGTTAAGGTTGGAAGGGACCTCTAGAGATCATCTAGTCCAGCCCCCCTGCTCTAGCAGGGACACCCAGAGCACGGGGCACAGGGCGGCATCCAGGCGGGTTTTGAAGACCTCCAGAGAGGGAGACTCCACAACCTCCCTGGGCAGCCTGTGCCAGGGCTCTGGCACCCTCACAGTGAAGAAGTTCCTCCTCAAATGGAGATGGAGCTGCCTGTGTTTCAACATATACCCATTTCCCCTTGTCCTATCGCTGGCCACCAGTGAGAAGAGCTTGGCTCCTTCCTCCCCTACATTCTCCCTTCCTGAACTTATACATGTGAATCAGATCCCCTCTCAGCCTTCTCTTCTCCAAGCTGAACAGGCCCAGTTCACCCAGTCTCTCCTCATACGATTCCCTTAATCATCTTAGTTGCTCTTCTCTGGACCCTCTCGAGAAGCTCCACGTCCCTCTTATACCGGGCAGCCCAGAACTGCACACAGTACTCCAGGTGCAGCCTCACCAGAGCTCAGTAGAGGGGCAGAATCACCTCCCTTGACCTGCTGGCAACGCAGGTCAACCAGGACTCCCAGGTCCCTCTCCGTGGAGCTGCTTTCCAGCAGGTCGAGGCCTAATCTGTACTGGTGCCTGGGGTTATTCCTCCCCAGGTGCAGGACCCTGCACTTGTCCTTATTGAACCTCATGAGGTTCCTCTTTGCCCAACTCTCCAGTCTGTCCAGGTCTCTCTGGATGGCAGCACATCCCTCCGGAGTGTCGGCCACTCCATCCAGCTTGGTATCATCTGTAAACTTGCTCAGGGTGCACTCAGTGCCCTTGTCCAGGCCATTGATGTTACCACACAGGCAAGTAAATGACAGAACTATTAAGCAGTCCCAATTTAAATTTACTTTATTGAAGTGCAAACATACTTTTAGGAGAGATATGGGCGTGATTTAAAATTCTACCACTTCTTCAGCATTCTGTTCACAGGAATGAGTTCCGCATGACTTCAGAAAGAGATCCTCCTCCCTTCTGCCTCATTATCATAGATAATGGCTGAAAAAGACCTTCAAGATCACCGAGTCCAACCATAGGCCCATCACCACCCTGCCAACTAAACCATCTCCCTAAGTGCCTCCTCTGCCTGTTTCTTGAATACCACCAGGGACGGCGACTCCACCACTTCTCCGGGCAGTCTGTTCCAGTGCTTGACCATGATGAAAATTAGATGGAACAAAAAGCTGCAACTGTCCTGGCAGGTACCACCAGCAGCATCAGATTTTATGTGGAGATTAATCTGACCTTGGAGTCCTATGATCTACATGCAGCAGCTAAGGAGCTGTCACCACCTTCTGGGTAGTGGTGAACTCTTAGCTGTGCAGTATCCTTTCTTTTTGTTATGCCTAAGTTCATAGAATCATAGAATCCATAAAGTTGGAAGGTCATCGAGTCCAACCCCCCTGCACATGCAGGGTCACCTACAGCATGTTGGCACAGGGCTGCGTCCAAGCGGGTTTTGAAGATCTCCAAAGAAGGAGACTCCACAACCTCTCTGGGCAGCCTGTTCCAGGGCTCTGGCACCCTCACTGTTAAGAAATTTTTTTTCCTGAAGTTTCTGTGGAACTTCTGGTGCTTCAGTCTGTAGTCTCTTGTCCTATCGCTGGCCACCACTGAAAAGAGGCCGCCCCCTCCTCCTCACTGCCTCCCTTGAGGTATTTATAGACACTGATCAGGTCCCCCCTCGGCCTTCTCTTCTCCAGGCTGAACATGCCCAGCTCTCTCAGTCTTTCCTCACATGGCAGATGTTCCAGGCCCCGGATCATCCTCGTAGCCCTGCGCTGGACTCTCTCCAGCAGCTCCACATCCCCCTTTTCTAGGGAGCCCAGAACTGGAAAAGTTAGAACTGGAAGAAGAAAGAAGTTAGAAAGAACTGAAAAAGTCAGAGCCACTACAGTAACTATCTTAGCTTTGGAATGGAACATCGCTTTTCCAAGCGTGTCAAATTCTATGGGTTGTTGGTTAAACATACATTTATACATACATTACGGGTTGTCAAATATATATTTATATACACACACAAGCTCTAAAACAGAGGCTAGTTTGAAACATATCAGAAACCCGTTTGAAGCCTATCTAAAGCATGATCAACACCTCATCCTGACCTCATCAGATGTGGTCAAGGTTACCCTGAACCCTGTCAGCCCAGGGTTGAGCTAACAGTAAAATCTATATAGGAGATTTGTGATAAGGTTCTAAATAGTAAACAGCGCTCAAATAAAAGTTAAGTCAATCAGGAGGAAATAAAGTGGTAGAAAATTACATGAAATAAGCATCAGCTACAGGAAAAAAGGCTGTCTAGTTCTAAAAAGGAGCTAGACGTATGCCCGATGCAAAACCCAGTGCCACTGAATGGGAAAAGTTCTTCAGAAAGAGATAGGTTTCTCGGAAACTGCCATCTGCAGAGAACACAGCTGTGTAAACAACAAGAACATGTAATCCTGAGAAATATCATTTTCTTCACAGCAAGGTGTTAATAATGACAGGATACATTCAGGAATACCCTCCACTTAAAGTTATGGAAAAAATTTACTTTAATACCATATTTTACACAAATAGCAATTACAATTTCAGATTTTTCAATAAGACTTAATTTTCATTTAGAAAATGAAAGGAGAAGGACTAAAAATCTCAACCGAGCAAGGAAAGTAATTTCACTTACATAACAAACTTATGTTATAAATTGATGGAAACTGCAATGCTAATAATAACTGGAGAGATTATTTGTCAAGGTCAGAAACGGGTGTTAAAAATAAAATAAGCCGTAATACAGGGGCAGCAGGGTAGGAGCAAAGATGCGCATGACAGAATTAGTGATTCTTCCATACTTAGTTTTGAAGAATATTTGTAGACACTAATTATATAAGATGAAAAGCTACCTATCTGCAGTCACCCCCACAGAAACAGAAGTTATGCTGGAAGGCACTCTGCAAATGTACACAGGATGATTTAGACTTGCATGAACTACATTTGTTACTGCTTCAACCTAGTCATTTTTTCTTCTTGCTATAGCAAATCTTCCAAGGATTTTTCTTTTTTTCTATACAATGCAGACTAGTTATAGTCCTGTAGCATTTGCTTCTCATTTTGAGTATTTTCCCCTGTCTTATAAAAGGAATTTCAAAAAGGAATTTTCTAGCATTTTGAGAATAAGTGAATGATAACAGTGGAAAGCGTTTGCTAAGAAAATCCAGTAGCACTATATATGAGACCAGAAGCTGAACAACCTGCTACAGAAACCTGCTTATAGAAAAGCAAATTTTGCTACATTTGATATCTTACGTAGCACATTTAGCCAGAGCAGGCAGCCTTCCCCAAAGCACCTGCATTTTTAGTAATTTGTATTGCGTTGGAGGGGAACTGCTTCTAGCATTGCACCTGAACTACTGCATCTCACCGAGGGGCTTGTTGAAGACACGCAAACACGGGTTGTAACAGGCCAGGCAGCAGCACCCACCGTCCTGACCCACACGTGCGGCATCAAACTGCACCCACAGGACAGCCCAGAAGCCACAACCAGCACTTGGCACCCAGCCCGTATGGACAACGGGCAGAATTCTCTTGCAGACTTCTCATCACAACGCTGATAATATCTGTACGTCAAATATGCAGTTATCCTAAATGCAACCCAAAATAGACATTTAATGTACTTTTCATTGCAAACAAGCCTCTAACTACTGTCTTTAAAGTCTTGCTGAAGTGCAAGACTGCACAGTTAAATAAGCAAACATGAGCTAACAGACCCAATAATCTGTATTAGGGATGTACAAACCAAAAAAAGAGCATTTTCCTCCCTTCCACTGCCCTCCAGCTCAGTATATTCCTACCGGAACAGGTAAATTTCATAACCAAACCTATTACTATTCTTCATTCTGCACCCTGAGATCCTGCACTTGAACCAGTTTAAGAAAACAAACCAATTTAGAGGGAAGATTGCTGTTTACAATACACTCTTTCAGACGTAGTTGAAACGATGTAGACATGTTTTCAGCATCAGAGAGATGCAAGTCTCTGAAATAACTTAATTACTAACATGATTATTGTGGTTTTCTTGCCTAACACACCTCAGTTTTGAAACCTAAACATCTCTGTTTGTGCAAGCAAAGCCTGTGGTGTCTGTAGCAAGCTCCAAGCTTCCCTTATTGAATGAGAGCATCTTTTGTGGAACACAGTGTTCAGACACAATACAGGCTAGGAACAAAGGGCAAAATTGCCTGCAATTAAGAGCTCATTCAGTTCAGTTTGGGACTGGCTCTTGCAGATGCAGAGTAAGTTGCCTATTGGCTTCATCAACAGGCAGTTTCACTGGTAGGGGCATCAGGTGCTCAAACTATCTCACACTGGATACAGAGAACAGGAAAGTGCTGCTACCTTAGCAGTGTTCTCATGTGCTATTTAAGTTTAGAGTAACACCTCATATTTCTTCTTGAAAAGCACTTACTTTTCAAGCACATAGGGAAGTAAAATGTGCTCTGGAAAGGCAATGCAAATTAAACTATTAGGCACCCTAGAGGAATTTAAAAAATGCATATAATCCATTTCTCTGCATTCTTTTGATTGCTTCTTTGACATGAATCAGTTGTAAAATTTAAGAATATTTAAACACATCCCCAAGTTGCAATGTTGAGTTTTTCATAATGAAAAGGAGTATCTGGTCTATCTTCAGCATTTCAAGCACTTACAACTTTGGACAATATTAGCTTTTTAAATTATTTTGGCATCTGTGAATAAAAAGCCCACAGGTTTGACTACATTAAGCTACCAGATCCTATTTTTAGCTTTACTCTTGCTTGAAAATACATAATCTGTGTGTTTAGCACACTAGTTGGTTACATTCATTCTGCTTAATCAAAAAGCCAATACAAAGTGTTGCTCAAAGACAAGAGTAACTGTAATTTTTAGCTTTTCCATACACCTTTGAAAGGATCTCAGCATTTGTTCACACACAACTTCTGTAACTTTGTGTTTACAGCTATCTTACCATTTGATAATTGACTTTATGTTGAAAATAGGACATCATGCCATTCACTATCTAGAGAATATTAGGAGATATGAGTTGGGACCATATTCCATCATTATTGTTTAGTAACCCCACCAGTTCTGAACAAGGCCAATAACCAAGTACAATACAACCCAAAGACTAACAATGATTGGATAAAGCTCTATCCAGTAAGGATTATGCTTTATCCATAAATTCATGAAAGTAAAATAAATCCATGGGAAAAAAAAAGAGGGGAAAAAAAAAAAAAAAAAAAAACCACAACGGAATCATATTAATCCAGCAGCAGGTAATTGGATTTAGGGTTTTTTTGTTGTTTGTTTTTTTTGTTTGTTTGTTTTAAATCAGAGTTGTTTGTGATCATTAATTCATAATTCATCCTTTGGGAATTTTAGCACCTAATCTGCCTAAAAATCATCTGCTAACCACATTGAACAGTAAGAAAGAGCTAATCTACTTTTTTCATGTGGCAGTTTCAATTTAAGCTGTCACAGAAAATGGTTACTGCCCAAGAAGTACAAAAATGTGTTTCATCTATAAAACACCCATTAATCGGATCATACAAAATATTCTGGAACATAAGATTTCATTAAAGAAGAACAATTTGTTTTCACCTAAGTCAATACAAAGTATTTTACTTCAGCTATCTGACATGTTATTTTAACCTGCTTATCATATCAAAGTGTGTTACAGCAAACTGAAAAGGTAGGCTTAAAGTTAAGTCCTTTTCACCATCCAAGGGTAACAAAAATAAATAAATAAAACTACAGCTGTTTCATGGCAATACCATTGCTTATGTAAGAAAATGTTCAGATGCCATTTCCTTCAATATAAATAGAACATAATTAATTGTATTCTAGTATTAGGAAATTATTTATACAACTAAAATATTCCAAAGAACTCCCGGGCTCACCAACACACCCTAAACACAACTGTAAAAGGCATTATCTGTTTCCCCCTTCAGTATTTCATAGCAATTTAGCTCCAAAGATTTAACAGCTGCTAATTAAAACCCAGCTTGCTCTTCAGTAACAGAAAGCTGCAACTACACCAGCGCGGAGATGCAGTACAGAATGTACATGGGTAACATTCCTGCATACATTAAAGATACAAAGAAATGGGCTC
>VZSG01001030.1:58722-84003 GCA_013398315.1 Nothoprocta pentlandii | reverse complement strand
CCGCGCGGCGGGGAGCGGGCTCTGCGGGGCGCTTCTCCCCCGGGAGGGCGGGCGGGCGGGCAGCCCCCACGGTCAGCGAGGCGGATCCAAGGGGGCCCGGCTGGGCGGGAAGGCGCTTCCCGCCGTGCGGGCTCGCGCCTGGGCCGGGCTCCGCGCGCCGGGAAAGCGGAGCCCAAGCTCAGGGCAGGCTCGAGGCGGCCTGGCCGGCACGAAGCCGCGGGAAGGGCAGTCCCGGGCGGGAAAACCACGGCCGGGAATCGGGACGAGAGCTCCAGAGCCTCTGACGTAGTGTAACTGGAGCTGAGACTGACTTATTTTGTGTGGCATCTGGAAAGACTGATTAAACTCCTGAATTAAACTTCATCCTCTTTTAGCGCCTCCAGTGTAAAACAGCTCCTGCCTTTCACTGATTTGCTTCCTGTGCTTGGCACATTGGCTGGTTTAGAGGACAACTTTAAGGTGCATCTGGCATTACCCAATCTTGGTACGAAAGCAGATTTAGCAAGGGGAAAGCTGAAAATATTTTCAAAGGAATAAAAGTTTTCTTTGGCTTTAGGAAAGCCAACTCGCTTCCACATTAGTTTATGACCTATATTCTGGAAATAGCAATACATAACTGCTTACTTATCTAATCTGATTCTGTATATTTAATAATGCTGATTATCTGCTGATCTTCAAGATCACCTTGGAAGCTGACTCCATAAACCTGTGTAAACAGTGGAAAGCTCTTACGGCTCTGATTCGAACTACCGAGGTACAAAGCAGCTTTACTCCAGAATGGGGGTAACTCAGCGCAGCACTGTGTATGAACCAACAAGCTCTGCTTAGGCTCAAAAACTATCCCGGAATAGCTTTTTGGTTTCCTGTTCAGAACTAGTTTGCGTGTTTAACTACTCTGAGCTCAGACCTAACAACTGTATAAACATGGCATCTGGATTTCTTAAATTGATACATCAAGGATTTTTTATCTGTTTTCAGAAATATTTCAGACCTATTTGATTTCAACACATTTAGCAAAATTTTGAAACCTAGACATAAGGAAAAAGAACATCATTTGCTGTCCTACAGAGTTTTCTGTATTTATTAGAAAAAGGAATATTGCCAGAACTTCTAGTATAACCCTAGATAAAAGTATGACCCTATTCCTAGCTCTTCAGGAAATTAGTTTTTTTTGGAGATAACATACCATATTAGGAGACCTCTAGACATGGTCTCCTATCCTATGTTATAAAATAACATGTTCTAAATTACAGAAAAGAAATAAAGACTTAAATCTACTGTGGTACCAAATCATTTAAATGGTGGAATAGACTTAGAAATAAATGCAAATCATGTTTGATTATGGCCTTTCTGGACTTTTTTTTTCTGTTTGAAATTCTGTACATTTACTTACAACAACTTGCATTCTTCTCTACATCATTTGTTTTCTCTTTATATCTTTGTCAGTCTCAATGGATTGGTTCTTGGCTTTCTGCAGTGACTCCTGTCTTCTGTGATGTTTTGACAATGAGGGCAACCTCGACAAGGATGCACATTGGTACAGGAGTATTTGGGACTGCATGAGCTGAGGCAAACACCAAGACGTCACAAATGCGAGAGGGAGAGAGCGAGAGTGCACTACATTACTTTGGGATGTAGTTCCCCCTGCTCACTCTTCCAATTGCTAATTCCCGCTCACTATTTTCTGAATGTTGCCAAAATAAAAATCTCTCAGTATCTGCAAATTGTATCTGAAATGATCCAGAGGGCTCACACATGCACTTGGATATAAACATGACTTAAACTTGTCTGACCACACTGAATTACATGTCACATAATTTCAAAGATTGCCTTGAAAGCTGCCATATTTAAAAAAATCAAAATCTACTTTTGAAACTGAACAGTTCACCTTTCAAAATCCATCACTGATCTTTTCTAACTTCAGATTTCTTCAGTTCAACAGAGAGTCAGAATTCCAAAAGATGATATTTTGTGATCCAAAGCAGAATAAGAAAGAGTAAAAGTTCTTAACATCACTCTGAGAAAGAGTTTCGTCCTGAAAAAAAAAAAAAGACATAAAAATATCATTTTAAAAATCCTTTTCTATTCAGATTGGACAAATGTCTCCATTTGTGGGTAGAAATTTTGCAACTCGTACAGGCAGAAGTCCTATTTGTGATTTACAAGCCTTCTCCTGCTTTCCATTTACCTTCACTAGAGAAGCAACTAACTTAGTAGCTAAGAAGTAGCCAGTAAATCAAGCTAACAGATCAACATTATGGTAACATTATCAAGCACTCCCTGTGAATGTCCTCCCAGTTTAAACATAGAAACCACGTGTTCGGCTTCCAGGTCCTGTTTTGGGAAACAATTAATTTCATAATAGTCTTAATTTAACACAATTCAAAAGCTCTAGCAGGCTGCAGACTAAAATCTTTGGAGATTTTGAGACCTTCAAATATGATAGCCTGGAGGCTAATTGTGCTTTTTAATTGTTAAGACGATTTGAATGAGCCGGTGTGATAGATAACAACCACACTTGTCTCATGCACACACACACTTGAGAGGGAGCAGTCTAAATTTGCAGTGTGCAGTGTTACATTTCCTCAGCCAGGGAAGCCAGAGCACCATCCCAAAGAGTTGGCCCCTCACTCCTATGGTGCAGGAAGAGGGTCCCTGGCCGTTGCAGTATCTAGACTATTACTGCTTAGCTGTATCTCTAACCTCATAATTTTCTCAGTTATCAAGGGGAAGTGATTCATATCTTCCATAGCATTGTCAATATGTTCTTCCTATCCTTTCCAGGCTTCACCCAAGGATGGGGTACCTCTACTCCACTGTCCAAGATCTCTCACAAGCTTGGATCCCCACATAAAAGGTAAACCACAGCATTGCTAAGTCCCTACATTTCTCATTTTTCCCTAGCCTAGCTCTTCATCTTTCCCTCTCCTGCTTTATGCATCTTTTGTAGGAGAAAACAGCCTGGCACCTGTCTGAGCCATGAACTCACAGTCTCTTTACCATCATATATGCACTGACAATGACAACACTTGTAAGAAGTACTTGTAATGGGAATTACATGGCCTGTACTAGTGTGTGAACACATCTTTTTCCACCTTCACTGTGGCTTGTCTGAAGAGGCTGCCAGTTGGCCTCAGCTTACCTTCCAGCACTTCTAGCTAAAATGTGAGTATATGTTGAGGTTTCCTGGCTTAGTTAAAGCAAAATGAGATGGGTTAAGCTCAAATGGTAAAAATATTTTTGCTAATCTGGTCATTTTCATTGGAACGAGGACGGCCATGAGGGCAGAAACCTTTTCACCTCTGAGAATTCCTTAGGAAATGAGTTGTTAGAGCTTTTGTGTGTGCGTTGTTGAGATCTAGTAAAGCAGACACCGTGTAACAATGAAACCATTCAAGACAGGTTTGTGCTTGTGAGTTGTGACAAAGGGTCTAAAAGTTTGGGGCCACAAAGTAGTTGGTCTAAAAAAGACAAACGGTGGGGAGAACAAGGAAATGCTAGAAAAAAAAAAACAGCTGATGTGATCAGGTACTTCAGGAAATTTGGTAACTGTGCAGATTTACATACATTTTATGTATATTTATAATTAATCAGATAAGACATAGGAATTATCTAAATTAATAACCCTTTAAGGATGTTTGCTCTGATATAAAATATCTCTAATAATGGGAAGTAATGTTTATCTATCTTATCTATGAGATGCAGTCAAAAGTGCAGGACTGAGTGGCCAAAGGATCAGGTTACTTTCCTGCAGCTCCCTCTCGTATTCCTCCAAATGAGTAAAAGTTAGAGCAGAGGGGAAGGAGAAAGCACATCAGTCATCTTCCAGATGAAATTTAGATACCTCCCTGTAGTCCCTGTAACCATTTGCCTAAATTTAGTCGAAGTATAAATTTCTGAAAATTGCTTTTTGGAAATGTTCTGTAGAATGTCCTTAGAGACTAACAGCTAAGTTTTCTAAAACCTTCAGATGCACTGAGCTGGGCTATTGAAGAAAAGTACCTCAGGACTGAGTAGGACTTTAAGTACAGAGTTGCTCCTTTCTTTAGAGACTACTGAGGGACTGGGCACAGGTATTGCAAGTTGGAAGATGAATGAGTCTATATACTCTTCAAAACTCTCAATGCTCCTGTTAGATCTCAGGCAAAATTAGTTCCTAGATAAACTTAAAATAATGAATTATTTTGGCTTTTTCTTTTTCACTGCTCTCCATTAAAATTGCTTTTTCATACTTCCATATTTTTCATAGTGCTATGTCTGAAGCTTATTCCGTCCAGGATCCTTTTTTACATAATAGCTAACAGATGAGTCTTTAGAAGAAGGTATGAGCTACCACACAGATGTGGGCTAATTATCCCATATGAAAGTCTTAAACTGATTGGGCTAAGCTTTGAAGCAGAATGCTTTTTCATTCTCAGTATCCTTTATCCTACTGCTGAATATTTTTATCTGTTTCTGTGGGTTATAAAGCAAATATGGAGGATTGAAGGCTTGAAGAAATCTGTAGCCTGCAAAATCTTTAAGAGCATTTGCCACCTAGCAACGGCTGGGAACAAGTATTTCCTTGGAACAATCAGTAATTGTGCCATTCAGAAAAAGAATAGCCCACCACAATGTTTATAGCTGCAATCATAAGTTATGTAGGAAGAAAAAAATGCAACAAAAGACTTAGGTTACATTACTAACAGAAGAATTTAATTACCATAAGAAGTCTCTAGCAGGGTAACCAATAATCAAGATTAAAAAGAATGTGTGAGACCAGCAGAAAGAGAAACAATGCTGTTCCTATTATAGCAAGGGCTTTTATAATAAATGATATGTCAGCATTTTCATTTTGACTTGTGCTGAATAACTTGGTGATTTTAATTCATCATCAAATGAATACTTAGATTAGAAGCTATTTTCTTCTCACATTTTCATCTGTTAGTTTAGTCATGCAATAAATACCACATTCCTCAAGAAGTTTGAATTGTCTGTATATTATTTTTAAAAGTAAAAATATTATTTATAAATATTAATGATTTTAAATAATTCACAGTTACTTTATTAGTTTGCAGGGATATGTAAGGAAAGAAGGAAATAATATGGAATAATAATTTCAAAATGCATGATTTGGCTATCAATATCCCTTTGATCTGCATTTTGTGGTGCTAATGAGATAGTAGGAAAAGAATTGTGCAAATACTAATAATGCACATGAACCATTAGTTGAATTTAGGATAATATATATCAGTTGTCCTACTTGTACCATTTCCTCTTTTTTTTTCCTTAGACTGAAGAAACTGGGGTTATTTAAGGACACTGCGTCTTTCATGCTTCTTAGATCTTTGAACTATTGCTATTTGTTAGAGATTTTACCCATGTTACGTTGTTGAATTAAGAATCCATCACCCTTATCTGTTCTAAAAAAATAACCTCAAGACATATAGCTACAGCATTAGTTAAATTCCTTACTAATTGAATAGTAAAAATATTTGGATTCAATAAACATCATTTTTAAAGTATGGGTCATAATTTCTTCATTAAAAACTCAAACCCAACCAAGAGATCATTTATATGCGTTACTAATATGCATTATTAACATTAATTTGCATTACTAACAAACTACTTTTACTACCAAGGTAGACCACACATTTCTCCTAAATTGAACTACATTATTTAGAGAAATCCTTAGTCTAACCCCTTAAAGGCAGCTGGTAGGAGTCTGCTCTGTTTCTAACAGCAGGAGAGTACATGCTGGATATCAGAATTGGAGCAGAAAATTGTAAGTGCAGCTGAAATAAAAAGGGAAGCAGCAAGCTATTGCCAAGGCAACACAGGGATTTTTGTAATAAGGGTGAGTTTATACTTGGTACAAAAAGTTTCAGAAATGATAATTTAATTAACTGAAAATTTAGAAACCTCTTCTTTGCCATTGCGTTCAAGGTTTAGTTCATAGATTTTTTTTTTCAAAACTTGACATACGGAATGGAATTTATACTTTCAAAACTATCAAAACCTAGACAAACCCTAGTAGGCAAAATTTTTCAAACCAAAAGGAGGTATTTAACTGTTAGGATCATGTTGGCAGATTCTGTTTTTGTAAAAGGATTTTTGAAAACTTTTGTTGTATGCACTAATGGTAGCCCTTACTTGGCAACGCTTCCATTGATGTAAGTTGGTGTGTTTCCAAATGAGGGCTGCTTGTTTGAATATGGACAGGACATGGTAGATGCTCCTCTAAGAAGAAGAAATTTGCAAACAATGGATAGAAGTCACTTCAAAGTCTAAGCTTTCTTGCTTGGACTTCTAGCACTTAACCAGAATGTGAAATTCAATAGTCCGTTTTGGTTAAGGAGAAAGTTCTTTTCAAATTAAATGTTTCTTTACCTGATCATTTATGAGCAATATCAAAAGCCTCATTTCTCTAAAAACAGTACAAATCAATCACTAGGAAACTTTTTTCTTTTTTTTTTTTAACAGTATTTCAGGCTCCTTGTCAGCTGCTCTTTACTCCACAAGCAGCTTCTGATCCCTAATGGCTTTTTTCAGTGTCTATAAAGTATCAGAGAACCACAGACTAGTTGGGGTTGGAAGGAACATCTGGAGATTACCTAGTTCAACCCTGCTCAAGCAGGATCAGTTAGAGCAGGTTGCTTAGGACCATGTCCATGTGGGTTCTGGATATCTCCAAGGATGGAGATTTCACAACCTCCTTGGGAAACCTGTTGCAATGTTCATCCATTGGTAAAACTTTTCTTCTCTGATGTTTAAGTGGAATTTTCTGTATTTTTGATTATGCCAATAGTTTCCTGTCCTGCTACTGAGAACCACTGAGAAGAACCATCTTTACTGCCTCCCATCAGGAATTTATCCACATTAAGAAAAAAAACCCTTAAGCCGTGAGTCTAGGCTCTTTTCAAAAGTGTTGATCAAAGTACTGAGCGAACAAGATTTTTTTTTTTTTTTAGATCTAGCAGAGCTGCTTCTTGACTCTGAAAGAGAGCTCATTAAAATTACTATTTTTTCAAAGAAATGGGCAAGGCTGAAAGAAGGAGAAAAGTGAGAGAAATCCACAAAAAGTATAGCCACATATTCTATATGTAGAATACAGGATCAGATGAAAATAGACACAAATCTGATTTTAGATCATGGTTTTGAAACTAGGTTTCCACTTTCCTATATGAGTGCTTAGCTGAAGACATTTCAAGGGAGAATGTCTTTTAAGTTTCAGAAAGACTGTAGTTTCATCCTGATAAAGAGTCTAGGAAAATTTAATATATCCAACAGCAAATTTGCACTCTTAGTATTGCATTAATCTTTTTATGATTTACTGTCCTTTTTATTTATTTCAAAACAGAAGTTGAACAAAAAGTAATGTAGTCAGAGCTGAAGCAGTTCATAATATGGTCAGGAATGTTACTGTAAATTTCTGTATTTCATCGAAAACAAATGTGCTAGGTTCCATATTAGGGCCTAAAAGATGTTTCTTTCTTCACTCTTAGCACTCCTTTCAAGATGCAATTTGTTACAGTACTATCAAAATTTTTATCACAACCTCTTTCCAGTTAATATTTTCTTTATTTACATCTTGGATTATTATCCCTCTAGAGATTATTTTGCAGTTTGTTACAGAGCAAATGTTTGTATATTAGAATCAGTTTTTCATACTGCTCATTTTAATACAGCAAAACCCATTTAGAACTCTTTCTGTTACTCTTGGTTGAAATCAGGCAAAGAATAATAAAAACCAATGAACTATTTCATAACCTTTTATCTATTCTATTTGAATTCCACTGAATGGAGTTCTTTGGGGAAAATCAAAACCTTCAGACATGAGCCAACACAGGACAACTGTGTTCTCCTAAATTCTCTGGGTATGGGCGAGTGAAAGACACTTCTGTAAATGCCCAGTTTTCATAGTCCACATACTAGTAACCTCCAGATAGTATGAGGCATTTAATTCATATGTGTTCTATTCTTTCTATCTTTCATTTCCCTTCTAACTAGATGTATTTCCTTTCTAATTAGGTGTATTTTAGTTGAGGAAAAAACAAAACCACAAACAGATTAAAAAAATCCACAGTATCTTCCCTGCTGATTATGTGATGATTATGTTCAGTCTAGATGGTAGTGAACACTTAGCCTTCTAGTGATAAAAGTCAGTTTTGCCTCTGGTTTTCAGAGATACAGACTCTTTAAGTCAGAGACTGGTCATGAATCTAGCAGAATGGAGATATTTTTGTTCTCTACAGAAGCAACGATGGTTTCCTCTGATCCTCTTTTCCAGAACTTTTCCAGTTCTGCTCCAGAAGAACCACCTGCAGCTTCTCTGGGAAAGTGCTATTTTTTAGAGTTTTTCCTCTGATGCAAAGAAATGTACAGAAAAATGATCCAGCCGTATTTAGTATTCCCTTTTCTGGATTAATTCTGTGAGAGTGGTGGGAGGATTTATGTGAGTATTACATTTTCTATCTTTTACTTTATAACCTTGGAGAGATTCTGGGACAAAAGAAGTGGGAAATGGCATTGTTGTCACATATGACCTTTCAGTTCTCCAAGAAGAAAATTATACGTATGGTTTAGCTGAATAGCTGTTCTAACAATTTCTGTTTGAGACGTGCTGCTGTTTATAATTTTATGTTTTTCCAGTGGATGATAGTCAGAGCTTTGAAACTGGTAATTAAAGGGAAACTTACAAGTTGGTGAGAAGATAGGACTGTATTGACTTCAGCCCTGATAAAAGAAAAAACAGGAAATTTTCATTAAGAATAAATGGGTTAAATTTACTCTATCCTGTTCAAATTTTTATCTGAAATAATTATCTTATTGTTAATAGCTCCACTCTTTGAGTTAAATCATGTGGTTTAGTTATTTAGTTTTCTGCATCCAAAAAAAGCAGTGTGATCCAGCATTTAAACTCTTTGTTCCTTTCTAGACTGTGCAGCTATTAAGTGCTAACCAATTCATCTAGAGCCATGCCTTCTGAAATGGCATTCTGCCGCCTGTTCTAAATTTATTTAATGGAAGAGTTCTGTGTTCTCAGAAGCACATTTAAAATATAACTTTGCTGGCAAATAAAAATAGCTGTGTGCTCCTCTGTTCCACAGCACTAAAACACAGACATGCAAGACAGGCAGACTAAGCAGGACAAATTTTCCTTTTTAGAGTAATTTCTCTAGTATATTTGGCCAAGTGGCATAATCATTGCTCCAGTATAACAGAGCGAAGGTAACCTTCAGCTGTCATTATTTCTGTCCTTGAACGTAAATGCTCAGAGAAAACCATGAATCACTAAATTTGAGATTCATACAAGAATTCAGGACAAGATAAGTTCCCAGACATCACATGAATATGAATCATGTTTGAATTAATATAATATAGCTTAGTTCAAGAGAACAAAGAAAGATAAGATAAGTTACAATATTGGATACAGACTTAGAAAGCTGGTAGTTCCTGAAAATGCCTCTATATCTTTATCTGAGGAGCTATATATGAATTGTGGTATGGGAAACCTGAGCTAGCCAGTTGCATTCAGATCTGAAATGTCTTTTGTGCAGCAGCATGTAGTCAGGTATGAGTAATACAGTAAACATGCATGTGGTATCTTAAAAAAGATTATATAGAGCATTAGCTTGTTCACTGGTAGCCTAGAAAATTATTGTTAACAATTGGCATTCAACACAGTAAATGTCACAAACTGAATTTTTATGCTTTACTGTTGGTTCTCTGAAAGCTCTGACATCAATTGTTATAGACTCTTTGGTAATTTATTTTCCTTATTTGAATGTGTAACTTTTATCAGATTTCTAAGGTGAATATTTTTCAAAGTAAATTTAGAATTACTATATATATATATATGCATATATATATGTATGTATAACTGTACTTTGTAATGAGGTCGAAATTCATTTTATGAAAACATATCACAGATAGCAACATTTAAATGAATAATCGTAAAAATTATTTGACTTGAATTTAAATATTTATGGAAGAAAAAAAGAGTAGTATTTATCTGCTACTATTTTCAATAGATTTTTCTATTCTGCGCATAAAAAGAAAATGGCAAACTTGCAAAACTTTCTGGCAAGGGATTGAAATGATTGAAATTTTAAAACTTCTTTGCTTACTTGCTTTGGTCAGATAAGGTATCTAAACTGTATTATTTTCTGTAATGACATCCTATATGAGAAACATTATCTTAATGGAATTTGAATAATTCAAGAGAGTAGATTCTATTTTGACATAGTTTTAATAATACTATTCTGATTATTCCTTTATTGTTTTAACACAGTTTTATGGCTCATACCGTCCAATAATGCAGTCTGCAATAACTGAAATCTTACTGATGAAATGTCTGTATTTGGACTAATTTTCTACTGTTTGTCACTTTTTATGTGGAATGAAATTTATCTAGCATACTGCAATATTAGCTGGTGCAAAAAGAAACTTGAGAACCTGTTGCTGAGGCACTTCTGCTCTATGCCACTGATCAGATGTTCAGATAACCATCATATTAATTACTATTAACAAATGCACTATGCTTCTACATTTTGAAGTAAAAAGATGGAATAAATTTACTTTTGAAGATAAATTTTACGGACTTTAGGTCCATAATGATGAATTGGTTCAGTATTTATGCTCTTGCTAGTACAACTTTTTATCTCTAACTCTTCTTTTTTATAAAAATATAACTTAGGTTCTAAGCAGTTGTCCCAACTTTTTAAAAACAGGCTACTGCTTTTATTTATAATTATTATCAAGTTAGAAAAGGATATTTATTTACTCTAAAAAAAAGAGATGACATATGTAAATTTCATGAACGTTAACCACTGATACTATATCCTATACTTTGCAGTCAAACTTGACTTGTTCGTATTTCATTCTTTACACAGTTCAACTTTTCAGTTAACTTTCTGGTCTGATTCTGCCAAAATAATAATGGTAGGAAAAGACACACGTCTTGTTTACCAAAACAAAAATCACTCTGCCATCCCTTTCAACAAATTTCTCAAGCTGCAATGTGGACTGGAGAATTAAAATGTGAGAATGAATTAAATAGTCTCATAAATTCATGTATGGCATTTTCCAAGAATGCAGTCACTGCTCAGAAGAGGATACAAAGAGAACTGGTGAAGTATAAAACACTGTGCAGACTAATTTGCAGTTCGACAGTGAATGCCTTTATTTGGCTGGTGCCTTTCCCTTCCCTTCCTTCTCAAAGGCATCAGATTTCTAGGACAGACTGAACATTAAATCCTTTTTGGCATTTCTTACAAGGAAAAGCCAAAGGGACTAGTGATTTGGGGCTAACTTCAAGGCATTTGCTTTTCTTTAAATCTTTAAAAGCAAGATTGTCATCTTAAAAATAACTAGATACTTCTTTCTGTTTCTAGTTTGCAGATTCACAGGGACAAAAAGTTTTAATTAACTCAGACAAAAAAAAATCTGTAGTCAAGTCAGAAACAGAAATCTAGGCTCTTTAGTCCCCTGCTCAGTGTATTTTTGTTAATATATACATGTCGCTGGTGTGTCAAGGATCGGTCTAGCTGCTAGTTTCTCTTACAGCCCATCCATTTTCTTCTGCACCATGACTGTACAGAGAACACTTTTAAGCTGCTGTGCAGTATACTCCTCTACTTACATTTGTCTCATGATATTCTAATTTACTGCTTAAGAGAAGTTAGCACCATATATCTAGGTAAGAAGCAGTTAGGAATCGTTCGCAACTAAAATATATTTTTAATTACTGAGAAAAAATATACCAAGGGTATTGCTCTTTCTCTAAGAGATTTCTCTAAGAGATTTCTCTTTCTCTAATCTAAGAGATTGCTCTTAATAGGCATATAGGCATATTTATTATTGTAAATCCCAAAGAAACTATAGGCTTCTTTCATGTTAACTGTTATTAATGCAGTGAGAAATTGTACTAGCCAAAAAAAAAAAAAAAAAAAAAAAAAAAAAAAAAAAAAAAAAAAAAAAAAAAAAAAAAGAAAAGAACAGAAGAAGTTATCAATTCCAGGACACTTCATAAAGTTTCCTAATTACAACACACAAGGATCACAGCAGAGACAGATAATGATGATGAAAGAAGCATAAAGGCTAAATAGAATGTAAGGGCTGTTTTAGCTGTCATGGAAAATTGAAAGTTGACTAACGTAACTGTTACTATTGTTTGTATCACAGTGGTAAATAGAAAAGTACCCCTTAAACACTGGTTAAACAAATGGATTTAAAGCATTCCCTCTAAGAAAACAGAAAACTGGCTTTTCACCAAGTAATACAACATGCATGAAGGAAAAGTGTAGCTGGGAGCTCTGACTCACAATGTTATATTTCCTCTTCATACAAGAGGGGAAACAGTTTGCACCACCCTTTTTCCTGGCACAATTTGCTTCCTTCTCTCAAGCTCTGGGATGCAGCCCAGCCCGTGCGTTGATGAGGCCAAGGTTCTTGGCACATTTGGCCCACCTCAAAAAGAGCAGAAATCAGTCCACCAAGATCTCCTTGCTGACTCCTGTAAAGGGTAGTCCTGCCTCTTTTGTGTCAGATTTCAAAAGGATTCACAACTAACTAATTATTTGTGCAAATGCTGACATTCTGAATGATGTTTTTTAACTTAATAAATTACAATGTTACTAATCTGGCTAGCATTTTAGTGAGTCTTCTTGTCACATTTTCAACAATTTTAATACAATGAGAATTGTTCGTTTTCTGTTCACATCATATATGCTTTACTAAGGAGCCAAAAATGTGTACTTGGGGCTTAAATGCACCAGATATGGTGCTGAGTCTGAATGTGTGGACAAGGTTTTATGCTGTCCCTCTCCAATCTCTCAAATCTTCTGATCTGCTTTACTAACTTCTCTTATCAATTCATGGGAGCAATTACACTCAAGGTTATAGGCTCTCACATTACTTATACTGTAATTAATTCTAAATGTCAAGTAAACCCTCACGAGTTCAGGTACTGAACTGGTACTGCTCCCTTGTAAGAGTAAGCATCGGTGAATTTTGGCTACCTCTTTTGCTATTAAATATTGCCAACTCTAATTATGCAAATATACTCTTGACTTCAATGACACCACATCCATGTGGTGTCCAACCTCTTAAACATCCTTTGCTCAAGCAGTTAACTAAGAACATCTTATTTGAAAACTTCTGTTACTCAGGTCACATGGAACACAACAGTAATATTTTTCCAAATTGTTCAGTAGTCGTTTAAGAAGAAATATTTCCAATTTCTGAGTCTGGGTCTCTGGCGAAAAGGTTGTCATATGAACACTATGCCAATGCAGTGGAAACAGGGCTGGCTTAAGAACTTAGACTGATAAAAGATGGCAGATCACCACTGTGTAAAGCAATGGACTAACATTTTGGGTGTCTGGATTCCAGTTTGGTCTTTCTAGTTTGGCCTACTTGCTGGATTCCCAATCCTTAATTTTATTTGTAGAAAGTTAAACTTCATATCCGAGAGGGTGACAATCAATATGTCTTGTTTGTTGGAATAAGCTAACAATATTCCATGTATAGCTGTTCCTTGACAGTGTCGTGGGTGATGCACTTCACTGATAGGAGAGAAGTCATAGTATGTTTTATTGATGTAAGACAGTGATTTAACGTAGTTCAATGGCAAGTAAAACACTGTCTTGAAAAAATTCAGTGGCAATGTACACTCAAGGTACACACTCAGAGGAGTCTGAGTGTGGATAGATTCAATCTTAGTCTCAGACTTGATCAGTGGTTTATGTCTAAGGAATTATGTTCACAACCAGAACATTGTAGAAAAGGTTTCAATGTTTCAGCACGCTACTGCTCACCTACCAAGCATCCATCACTGTTAAGGGATTTCTCAAGCTCAAGGAAGAAGCCTTGAGAGGCATCCTTGTTCACAGGGAGATCCTAGCATGGAGCCTACTGTTGTGCACAAGAACTCCGCAAGCTCTGGGCTTTACCCTATTATTGGAATAAGCTGATTGACTTACAGTCATATTTGTGTATTAGCCAAATTTTGATTGATGCATGTTCTGTTAGCCCCTGGCTATTGTGCTGTTAGCTGTCTCCCCAGAGTCCAATTCAAGTAGGATGCAGCCAACAGGACTGTTCTGGATGGTTATTGCCCAAGTGAGGCTGCAGAGAGATCAGGGATGTAGCCCTGGCTCATACATCATTCCTGTCACTGGTGGCTCTCACCTGTGTAGGGTTACAGGTGAAAGGTCTGGTTGGAGGGGAGCTGGAATGGGAGTATGCAGTCACAGATGAACAAAGAAGCTTTCTCCCTACTATAAGCCAATGAATCCCTTCAAAACCATTTTTCAGTTCAGAATATTTTTCATCATAATCCACCCTCTGTAGCTTTCTTCATTTTATCCCAGAGACTTTCAGTTTCTGTGGTTTTATGTGCTAATGTAGTCAGAATTCTGCTGTCTTAGAGCATTTGCATTTTGGATTATAAATAGTGCATTCTTTTGTTTGTAGAGAACCAGAACATGGCATACTACACAAAATAACAAAAGCTTTAACAGATGTAGATACATTGCTATACTGAGGAATTCTGACTCTAAACTGTGTCATTTTCTACAATGAATCACAGTACAAGCTCATATTCAGAGCTGTTGCTGTTAAACAACGCTATCCGAAACCTTGTTAGCTTTTTTTTGTTTGTTTGTTTGCAATCAGCATATCTATTCAGGCTCTTTCTTCTAAACACCATCACAGTAATTTTTAAGAATCATTACCTTCCCATTACTGTTTTTCTCAAAGGTTCCTCAAAGTCAAGGTCAGACTCTCGCCTAATACTAATCAACATTTTGTCTTCTGTTTTAGAGAGGATTTTATTTATTTATTTATTTATTTATTTATTTTCCATCAGATATTGACTACCTTTTTCTTTGGATTGTGTGTGTGTTTTTATAGGGCTGCAGGAATAAGGAGACATTGACATTTGCTTAGGTTACAAGGAGAAATAAAAGGATAACCGTGTGGAGACTAGCCTAGAGGTTGAGTGTGCTACGTCTCAGGAAGGTCTTATGGCAGCAAAAGATACAGCTTTCCCAAAGTTAGAGGATGGATGAAGAGGCACAGTCTGTTGGAGAAGCACATGAGAAAGGGCAAAGAGTGCGAGAAACATGTTAAGTTGCTAGGGAGGAGCGAGCAAGATAGAGATCATAGTGAGGAGGAAAAAGGAGAGCACAAAGGAAGAAGAGTGAAATATGCAAAGGCAAAGAAAGTGAAAATTTCATTTAGTCCAGGGGACGAGGTCAGGCCTGAAGTGTATCTAATGTCAATGTTGGATCATCACCACCAACTGTTTTCCATCTGGGGTTTCATTCTGACCACACCACATGATTTGCTAATGTAGACACAGCCTCAGACATGCAGTGGGCAGAGAGCAATTCTTTTTAGAGATCATAGAAAAATGTCTTTAGGGCAACCAGGTTCTATGTTTGGAGATCAAGGATCTAATAATCAGGTTTCCTGCATTTTGAATAACAAATTTTGAAAGCAAAGGATTTTTTTTTTCAAGTTTTCAGACTGGATTTGGGGAGCTAATGGATCTAAGCTTTGATTAAATGAATGGGTCCCACCAGCTGCAGGGAACATCTGAGTTTCTCCGTGTTACTGGGGGGTAGCAGAGACAACACCTGCATTAGGTGCAAGCAGGTGGATGGACTGATTAGGCTGGAGGCATCACTGAAGGAGGAGGTGCAAAGGCCATCAGAGAGTGTGAAAAGGAGACAGATTGGTGGAGTCACAGCCAGCAGTCACCTCAGGAAGTGCTCTTGGGGACATGGCTTAACAGCCATGGTTTTGAGGGGCTTGCCATTGGACTCGATGAACTCAGAGGTCCGTTCCAACCATAGGGATTCTATGAGTCAATGTGATAATGAGTCATTTGTAGTGTCCCTCTGTTCACATGGACAGGTCATACCTGCTTAGTCACTTTTCATCCAAATAAAGAAGTCTGTTCTGATAACAAAAGTGATATAACAAGGAAGACAAAATTAGAACAATTTCCTCACACTTATCAAAAATAGGGTTTATATTGCCCTGTGTATATGCAGTAATCCTCTCTCGCTATATATATAATTTAAGTATACATATTAATTTAACTACATTTTGTGCCTAAGATTACATAATTGAATTTTTATTCAATCTTTTAGCATTTATATGTCTAGGAATAAAAGGTCAACAATACTGTTAATAGTGTAGGTTTACCATACTGTATTTTTTCACCATAACATTAATGCAAGGTAATTTAGAGACTTCCACAGTTTTATTAGCAAAGGAGAATTAGCTATTGGCTTTTCAACAAGGTTAAGTATCTGACGGCAGCTACAGGTTAAATATTAAGCCATTGTAAGTAGTAAATTAGAAGCCCTCAAAACCACTTGAAAATTCAGGCAGCATCCTGGAATTGGCACAAAGAAAGCCTGGCTTTACTTAGCATAAATGAACTTCAGAGATTTTAATGAACTTCAGAGATTTTAAATGAACTTCAGAGATTTACTACTTTCTTGTACCTGCACACTACTTTGTCAATGTAGACGACAGAATTCTGCTACTACAAATTGCGATCTGAGGAACTCTGCATAATTTTTGTCCAAGAACGACTAGTTCTGCCTTGCTTTACATTTGTGCTCACTTTTCTGGTGGTTTATTTCTCGGCCACTTGAATGAGCTCAGTGATCAGATAAGCACCAGAGTCTGCCCAGGGGGCCACTTGGGGCCACTGGGATGCAAGCAATAACAGAGGGCACCAGTGACTGAAGGAAAGGGGAGCAGAGGGAGAAGGGATGCTCCTGTTAGTAGCTTTAAGTTGCTTGGCATCCTATTTGAGATGACATTCCACAGTAGCAGAGCAGAGTCTCCATCGTTCAAACATTTAGAACCCCCTCCTCTTTTATTTGATGATAAAAACATGACTCCTGGTTCTTTGCTGGATTTGTAATTTCCTGTTGTTTTAATTGCTTTTCAAGAACTTCGCAATAGTTAGGACCTATACCTTATTGTGTTATGGTTTGTGGAGTTACGATAATCTTGAAAATGCCTTGAAACAAGTTTAAGCTGGTGTAATGAAGTTTAACCTCTTTCCATTTGCTAACAGCCTTACATTATACTTATGACTGGGGGAAGGGTTGGGAGGGGGAGGATAGAAAAGAGATATATAGGAGAAGAAGTAAAAAATCCTGCTCATTTCACACATGTGTTATGTGCTTCTAGAGTGGTTATTTAGACATTTTTTTCCAAGATGATACTGAACTTTGCACCCTAGATTTTGTACCTAAAATGAATCATTTTGTTGCACTTTGATACCAGTCAGTTCTCAACCTTTTGCACAGACGGGACCTGCCTACAGCTCTATTTTCCTTGCTTAGTTTCCTGTCATGGCTTTCAAGTCTGCCTAATTTATTGTACATGATGCCTGCACTGCTGCATAGCTAGACATGTCTGAGCTAACTTACTATCCAGCCCTGGATTTGCTATTAGCCCTGGACTGAAGTATGCTCTAGGTTAGCTTTCAAAATGAGGAGCGGGGCAAGAGACATGGGCAGCATTTCCACAGGTGGTGGTGAGCTGCTGTATGGACAGAACGAGAAACCCATTCCAGAGGGAAAAGGCAGAAAGTGGCAGCTGTGAAGAAGTAAGCAATGCTTTTTAAATTCACGGAACATGTGAGTACTCCTAAATCACACCAGTACGAAGTCTAACATAAGCTTATTTCAGGGTTAAAGGCATATTTTCTCTTTTGTTTATTTGCAGGTGCCCGTAATCAGAAAGAGTCAGAACTCTGATTTTAGAGTTTTATTGCCAGCAGTAATGTGTCTCTTGGCTGGAAGCACAAGGAGGGACCCTGAGGAGCTTTTTGTTACAGCTCCTAACTGATTGTAAGTTGTTCCATATTCAATATAAGCAACCAGATCTATCCAGGATTCTTGGTTCTACCAATCCTTTTGCCAGTTTACAGTACAAGATAGATCCGTGCCAATGTTATATGATCTATCTTATAAATTTTCATTAGCTGATTTTACACCTCTTGCTGTGTTACCTCTGAACAATGTTTTGTGCTGCTGGCTGGATTAAAGTGTCTTCTCTGCAGATCTTCAGCTTTGTATGAAAAACAGGACTGGCAAGGTCTGATAAATTGTTCTCCTTACAGATGCCATGACCTTACCCTTTTTTTTTTTTTTTTTTTTTTTTTTTTTTTTTTTTTTTTTTTTTTTTTTTAAACACAGTTGTGTTTACCTTTGCCTTGAAAAGTGCTAGGAAACGCTAAAGGCCTAGAATGGCCAATGGATTATTCAAGAAGGTGAAAGAGTGAATCAAAAGAGATGGGTGTGTAAAGATAATTTACAGAGTTTTCCCGACTGTAACTCAGATGCTAGTTCCTCCTGTCTGATGGGTAGTACCTGCCGGCACGCTGCTTTGGTCAGGAAGGACACCAGGCCCCATTTGTTAACTCTGTGAGGCAGAGACGTTCTGATGTTGCTGCAGACACCATGCAGTGGAGAAAATACTAAGTCACTAATGTAACATTTTATGAATACTATCTATATAATTTATAAACACTATAATACTATAGCTTGCTCTTTTCATAGCCACTTGCCTATTAACATAAAATTCCTCTTGAAGCCTTCCTTACATTGCATTTTATATACTCCCGTGCAAGTCTGTAACTGTGCCCGATGAAAGAGGTTGCATCTCATTTTAAACAGCAAGAGGTGTCCTCCAACACTTGCCTGTTTCATTAGCCTGGGTTTTGTGTTTTGACCACAGCTATGCAATTTCTTTCTCTTAAGCAATAAACTAATTTATTTAATAATGCAAATGTAGCCCCAGCAGGGCAACTTTAATTATAATGACTAATATCTGTTACAGCAGGAGAAGGAGAATGAGTTTCTCTGGGAATCTGTTAGTCTGCTTAATTAATTACTATCCCTAATAAGGTCTTTTTAATTACTAGTCTATGTCAGATCATTTCATTTAAGTGAGTTTGCACTTTGTAAACACAGGGTTTCAGATCCCTGACTTGGATAAAACACCAAATCTACTTTGAAATCAATGCACAACTAAATGAGTTGACACCCTAGATCTTAGAGTTAACTTCTGAGTGCATTTGTGTGACAAGAAAACTAATGTAACTCTATCTAATGTCCCCAGTGCATACTTACTTAGAATATGTGATCATCAGTGGTCTCAGTGAGCATGAGATGGGTTCTCTTTAGATGATATTGAGCTGGGAGATTATGTCTGGAGATGTCTTTAATGCATTTCAATCATATATAAATATGAAGTCCTTTGGACAATATGAGGGGTGATAAAAGATCCCTGAGATACAGATAGCCCTGGCTATGACTATTTTCTTTAGAGACCCAATCCTATCATGCTGCACAGCTAACATAGACGGAGCCTACAGAGCCCAAGGCAAACCCTATTTGACATGATACCTTCTATCAGGGGTGTTATAGGAGAGCCACAGCTTCAGGAAAGCTTCAAGCGAAGTTCATGCCTTACCAGACACCACGAGGTCTATTCTTCTATCAGTCTCTGTTAACAGTTAAACAAATTCAGATACTGTTGCAGTTCAAATGGCTATATTAAAGGGCCTGGAACTGTCTTCTTATGTTTTTCATGTTTTTACTACACATTTTCATGAAATAAGAAAGAGCCCTCTCTATCTATTTTTAAGCCAAAAATGCAAAACAGATAAGCAAAATCTGTCAATAACTTCTAACTTCTTTTAATACCATTTGTGTATTGTCCCTCTAAAATTTCACACCAACAAGACTCTGTAAAAATCTAAGGTTATGAATCTTGTCCCTCCTACACACTATGTGCATGAAGGAAAACTCACTGCCTACGTATAGACATTGCCACAGATTGTGCATTTGTGCAGTATATGCACAGCTGCTATTGCCCCCACTTTGGAATGGAAACATTCCAGTGTCGGTGTGGAAATCAAGCACAGCAAATCTATATCTTCTGTTAAAAGCAAGTTTTTGTCTTTGCAGTCCGGCTATACTATCAAGATTCACTTACCTAGTTGGCATTGTTGCAATTATTACAATGGCGTGCCTGGACTGTCTGCCTCTGAAATCTCACAGAGAAAGTCATCACTTGGATGAGAATCACAGCATATTAAAGAGTTAAGATACCTTAATCTGGCAGCACCCCAAGTTTTAAGAGAAATACAAAGGGAAATGATGGACTGCCTTCTGGGTTCACTTTTCCACTGCTTGATAGCAAACACAAATCTGAGGAGTATTTAGAAGACAGCTTTTTTTTTTTCCTGAAATTTTGCCCAAGGATCTGAAACTCGTTTTCTTTTCAGTCATGCTATGTGAGATGATGGTCGAAGGGAAATAGAGTGCTATGTCACATGGTATAATGTGGTACCAGTGAGTGGTAAGGACATCTGTAAGTCCACCATAGGAAAAAGAGGAGGAGAAAGACAGAGAGAAATGGAAATTTCCAGTCCTCTATTGAAGCTTTCTCCCAACCTCATCTGAGAGATGTTCGAGGAAAACAAAGGACTTCAAATTATTATTTCCTGAGAGTAATAATTGATAAGTCAGTATTAATTTAACAGTCATTCTCAAAACCTACCTAAATATAATCTGAAAATGTAATAGGATGTTAAGGATATTTCTGGTAAAGAGAATACATGAATATTTGGCACTGCAGTGCAGTTTTATAAGCTAAATTATTTGGGATGATATGTAGTATCTGTTTCTAATGTCATTATTTTTCTCTTAACTAAGAGAAGGTATTCATAGGTCCTCTCTGAGAATGACATACGTTACATGTCTGTTCTCACACACCAGATAGTAAAACTTCATAATTAGTAAGATGCAATTGACTTGAGTAAATATATACACTATAGAGGGTGCCCAGAATATTTTTCAAGACATATATTTTATTATTATGTTTTGATGGGTGAGTAAGGAGTTAACAACCAAGTCCATTAAAGTGCATAAGCTCTGCCAGCCTTCCAGATGGCAGAAAAGTGATGGAGAGGCTTTGGGTACTCTTCCCAATGACAAAGGGAAGTGGGAAGTCTTGTGGAAGCAAGAATATTTACAGCACTTTGCTAAAATTTGCAAAGAAAAACCCAATTCACTAAAGGTCTGATACACTTGCAAACCACTTGACAATGGTCTGAAACTCAGCTGAAGATGCTGGATCACCCTACGAGGATGACCACAGCTCTGTCACATAGTTCTTTCCCAAGGGTATAAAGGACAAAATCTAGCATGGATGAGATAAGCAGGGATTGGGAACGATACCTGACCCACTCCTCCAGCTGCTCCATGAGTCCCACTCCACTTCCCTTAACCTGGGACATGGGGCTAAGCTCTATCCTTACAAGGATGAGAGTCTCCTGTACATTCAGGGTGTAGAAACGCTAGCATTTTCAACTCCTTGCAAGTTTGAGAGGCCCCTGCATACACAGTGTGAGGTCATGTTATACCATTTTATCGATTCGATTCGATTCGATTCGATTCAATTCAATTCAATTCAATTCAATTCAATTTTTTTCTCTCTTCCTGGGATAAGCAGGGTACTCCATTTAGTTTCACTATTGCCAATTGCTATTTACTAATCGGTAACGCCATCCCTACAACAATCACAGCAGTTGATGATGGATGTTGTTATCACAAAGATCTTGTCCTGGTGAATAAAATCACTAAATAAAGCCCAGTGGCTGCTGCTCCTCTCGATTATTTTACTCTCTCCTTTAATGAGCAAGCAGGACACGTGTAAGACCATTATTGAGAAAACAGAAGTGCAGATGTACAAGTTTAAGGAAAATGCCATCCCTCTTCCATCTGGTGTAGACCGGTAAGTGCCAGCCTACTCATCCCATGGTCTGAAGAGCCAGTGTGTGTCAGAGCAGGCCTAAAGGTGGCTAATGGGCAGAGCAGGAAGGCAGCAGCTGAAGAATATTCCGGTTTTGATGTGAGGAGGGGAAGCAACTAATGTAATTATGAACCCTGCACTGGACTAACGGTGAGACAGAAACAGGTGGAAAACAGTTAACAACTGGCTGAAGGATGAAGGAAGAGACAGAGGTGGAGGGGTGCCGGGTGTGCAGGGGGTCCTGCCAGCAAAGAAGTTCTCAGCTCATGTTGATGCCTTCAAAAAGCTGTTATCCTTATACTCTTCCTGGAATCTTGGGGATTTGCTGGGGAAACGGCCTTGGTTCTGCCTCCAGGAATCAGTAACTTCGTATTCCCAGGACAAAACAAACAAACAAACAAACAAACAAACAAACAAGAGTTACTTTCTTCTTGTCTTAGGGACTCAAACACATTCAGGATGCAAAAGAATCAGAATTCCTCAACTCCACTGCTCTTTTTGGATACGGCTAACACTGCTTTCTGTTATGACCAACTGATCTCCTCCTGGAAGCACATGGGAAGTTGACTTCTCCTCCACTGCTGAAATAGTCACAGTTTATTGACTACTTCATTTTGTTCTAGCATCACAAGAACAGTGAGGAGGATTAGCTAGACCCTAAGTGTTCTGGGGAATCACAGGCAGTTCTTCTGGAGGAGACCTGAAAACCCACACTCGCAGGGAAAATTACCATTTGCAGTTTGCTAAGTGAAAAACACTTGGGGCAGGTATTCTTTTCGCAGATAAAAATCCAACTTTGGAAAGTAAATGGAGCTATTCTGTCCCCTTTGAAGATAACGTAATTGAAGTAGTACAGTGGTACTTTTGTTTATAATGCAGCAAGTCAAAAAAAAAAAAGATATCTAAAAGCAGTAGAGGAATTTCTTTGTTTTTCTCCATTTACAAGAATGAATTTATTCATTGAGGAATTTCAGTAGCAATAACATTGGGTTAAGCTGATATGATCCAAAAGGTACATTTATCATATTTTATGTTATTTTTATTTTCAGTTTCTACTCTTTCATTATGTTCAAGTATCTTCATTTTCTCTATTTTTGCCATTTCAAGTAATTCTAGATAAAGCAAAAAAAAAAAAAAAAAAAAAAAAAAAAAAAAAAAAAAAGAGAATGAGGAATGGAATTTGCAGGGAAGGCTTACAGAATGAAAACAACAGTAAATTGTCTAAACATATTCTGCAAGAAGGACACAAAGCACTAAAGGGTGATCAAAGCCAGTACTTCGCTCTTTGCTGGCAGCAGGATGCTGAGACCTGCTTTTGTGCAGTCTGGTTTTCTCCACTTGGTAGCTCTGCTGTTGCTCTGCTTTCTCATTTGGGCTAATTCATTGCAAGGCCTAATTTTTGTTAAAGCTTCTTGTTATTTCCTAAAATAATCTGAAAGCTATCCACAAAAAAAAAAAAAAAGTTTTCTTTAGAAAACAGCACAAGCATGTTTGTTTTGCACACTGTTTTATAAAACGAGAAGAGAGACCTGCTTTATTAGGTGGTTCACATTATTTTAAATTATGTTCTCAAAATGCCAAAGACACATAACATGGTGATTCCGTTTTACCCTTGGGATTACCTGAACACCTCTTATTACATGCTTCTTTTTACGGACATGGTAAAGGCGATATTTTAAAACTGCTGCTTCTCAACAAAGTGAACACTCTCTGTTCTAAACATTCACCAGATCACAGTAGGGAATGTTTGCTATCTGCAATATAGTTCATAGTTCATGTTTTTCATTAAGTGTACCAGTTAGTGACTGACCTCGTAACAATGGGCAATAGCTTTAGATATGAAATGGTTCTTCCCTTTGAAATATATAAAGCCTTGTCCATCTTTTTCAAATTCTTTTGTAGAAGCAGATAAACATTAGCACTTTAAAAATACCTTTATTGCTATAACTCATTGTTCCTCTTTTTCAGAAATGAGTTATATTCTTTGTATACAAAGCCTTGCTCTTCAGGAAAGGAAATAACAACATGACAAATATTAGGACAAACATTCACATGACAAATATTAGAGTGACAAGTGATATATTTAAACTGCATAATCATTTCCACTGTAAAAAACCACACATACACACACACACAAAAAAAGCAAAGGCTGAACATTTCCAAAGATTCCCTCAATTACCTTGTTTATAAAACTAAGGATTAGCTACTTAATACTTAACTGTTACTCAGGCAGGGATGTAGAAGACCTTGGTTAACAATAGGGGATAGTGAAAAGCTGGAATGCAGGATAAATGCCCTCACAGTTTCCAGTTCTCCCCCTGTTGCAGAGGACTGAATGTTTGCACTCAAAGTCTTCCCATCTCTCCTCACAGTTGCACCCAAAATATTCTGCAAAGTTTGAGCTGCTTAGCACTTTGAAAATTCAGTTTATTTCCTATTTTGTGGGCAGGGACTGTGCTACAGAGTTATTAGTTTGCTTTCATCTGTCTCTAAGAAGAAGCGGTATTTGATAACAGCAACTGATAAACAACATTACAGGAGGGCTGCAAAAGGCCTCTCCTGGGTCTCTACAGAATCTCTTAAGCTGCTTTATTCATCATCTGAGAAATATCTGATTTTGTTTCATGCCAAGATGCAACAACACAAGTCTAACAAAAGTAATGGAAATCTTAGGTAATGACATTAAAAAAAAAAGAATAAAAGTATGGGATTTGAAGTTCCTCTGGTTTTCCTGGTATTGATGGTAGCAGATGGCAGAAATCAATTTGCCATTAATTTATTTTCATGTCAGACACTTGATATAATTAAACAAACTGTCATATAAACACTGATTACTTGCTTCCAAATTAAAATTATGGGTAAAACAGCCTCCTAATTAACATGCTAATACAGTGAAATCTGCTTTTAATTTTTAAGCTTTACAGGCTTCTTAGTATCAGAGTTCAAAGCTTCCAGACGGGGATTATGGGCAGAAAGGCTTGAAGTTAAAGCTAGATTTGTTTAATATTATCCTTTGAGACTTCCAAAGAAAGAGCTCTTTGGGAGTCTCATCTAGACTGCATAATTTTGGCAATGTTTTTGGCTCATTCTGCAACACTGTTAAGAGCAGCATACCATGACTGAGGGATAACACTGAACTATTACACAATTATTCAAATTAGAGTGGTCTATAAAAAAAGACAACAACCATCCATTGCAGGAAATATCTCCTATTTCCCCTAAAAGTTTATTTAACAAAGTTGTTTCAATGTCTTTTCTAAGATTTTAGGCCTGTCGGGCTGCTTTTTGAATCTGACTTATCTCCTTATTAAGATCCCCAGTGACATTAGGAATGTGAATATAACACAGATATGAATTTAACTTCAGATACCCAAGGACTCCAGGCTCTTTAGCTAGTAAAAGATTTAGAGTGAGGCGATTTCAAAGCATCCTCATGTTTGC
>VZSG01001029.1:167781-182695 GCA_013398315.1 Nothoprocta pentlandii | reverse complement strand
TTTTTACAGAGAGAAAAATAAATGAGGAAAGTCCATTTTATTACACATTATCTTTACTTTGCAGCTTGCTTTTCCAAAAATTCACAAGTGCTTGTAATATGGCTTTCCCATTCCTGATGTTCTTTTTTGCAGTGTGCTGCACAGTGCTGTTGGATTCACCTAAGGCTTTCTTAATTACAACAGACTTTGATAATGCAAGATTTAAAAACTTGACTCTTCAAGCCATAAAATCAACCTACATTTAAAATGATTCAGTTGCTACAAAGCCATTAATTGAAGGACAAAGGTATTTATTTTGACATTTCCTTGGTAGGTAATGTTGTTTTACTCTATAGGTCACTACATAGACCACAGACACTCCAAAGAAATACACCTTCAAAGCATCTAAAAGATGTCAGGAATTGCATTATCCTCTGCTGGAAATGCATTTGAAGAACTTTTATTCCTGAGAAAGAAAAAGGTTACCCACAGAAACTGAATAAACCTTGAGCCATTTTTTCATTACCATTTCTAGTGGGCAGCCAGAAGACAGAAAAGATTATGTTACAGCTAAAAACACAGTTCAAACATGTACAACCAGAATTCCCTTTGAAGCTGGAAGTCTTCCCAGAGACATGGATATGGCTGCAGCTGAAGCAACAGTAATTTTTCACACAGTGAAATACTATCATACATTCCAAGGCTAGAATATTAGTAAATTACAGAGTGTTAGTAACATTTCACTGTTGTGATCACCTGGAAATACCTACTATTTCCTTTCCACAAAACACTTAAAAATCAGTTATGCTCCTATGGCATCTTCAACAACTTCACTGTAATTATATCACATGCTGGTAACACAAATTAGAAGCAGAAATGTGAAATCTTTCAAAAGAGAACCATTACTAAGAGAAGCTCTGAGACTGAATTTTGAAGCTGTAAAAAGTAATAAAGGGATGGAAAGAATTCTTATGTTTGGCAGAAAAGAATGTATATAGTATATAGAAGAAGCAACAGAAGATTAAATAACAGTGTAGAGACTGTGAGATGTGAACTTTCTAGAAAAAATGCTTTCATGAAGATGAATTTTAATTAAACCATAGAACTTTCCTGCCTTGGCAAAGAAAGGTAAAATCATTAGTTATGAGAGACATTCATAGACAATTTTTTCCTGTGAATGCCTGTTCGCACTCTAGCCTTTAGTTATATAATGCTCCCCACAAAGACAACAATTTATATTGCCCTGGATACTGCTCTTAGTTTATGCTCCCTCTCCTGGACTATTGTTGCAATTCATGGTAACCAAATTTATTGGCCTACCTACCCAGGAAGCAGCTTGAGAGTCATCACTCGTCACACACTAGAACTCTCTGCTGTAAATTTTCTTACATAGACTGCCAAGAACATCAGATGATTGGGATTAGCAGAAAACAGAATACCTTTGCCTTCAGTTCAAGGCAGTTCAATATTCCCCTATACAGACTATACGTTTCTTTCCCTTGGAGAGGTGACTCACTGCAGTCTGCCATTTCACTTGCTGTCTCACTTTCATAGAACCCCACATATGCAGCCACTGTTGCCAAAATCTGTCCTAAGAGCTGGAGTCACCTTGTAACCCAGGCACCCTATTCAACCATGCTGTTTTATTGCCACTCAGTCAAAAAAACTACAGTTTTCTTGATCCTGTCTCTAGACTTGTAGTTATCAGTAGAGAGAAGCAAACTGCAACAATATTCAGTCAACTTAAGGACAAAACTGCCTAAATTCATTATCAGTACAAGTGCACTGCAGGAGGGCCTAACTACATATAGTATATTCAGAATGAGGTAATTTTCTTGAGAACAGATGTTCGACCTTCTGATGACTCATATTACTCCACTGTCTCGACAGAGCCTGTTTTTTTTTTTTTCCACATCCTTTATATCTTACACATCCTCATCACACATCACATCATAAGCATCTTTCACCCGGGAAAAATAATAGGTTCAGAGAGGACTCTAATATAACAAGGAAGACATAGGAAGAAGAAGAAAAAAAAGAGGTTGCAGCTCTATAAATCAGAGTTTAAATAATAGCAACAGATTTAAACCAACAAGATACAAAGTTCCAGAGTTTGTATATTCCAGAGGACAAATCTCTAGTCAATATAGAATTATTCATCTCTTGAAGTCATCAAATTAAGTCCACCTGAAATTGGGAAATATATCTTTGGGCTTGCTACAAAACTAACTAGATTAAATACTATGGTCTATGTTACATAGTAGGTCCAACTAATGATCTGTTGATCCTTCCTGGCTCTAAAATCTATGAATCACATAATCCCTTCTAAGTGGCCCTCACAGGGATTTAAGCCTCAGTGACTGTAAACCTCTACCCTCTCTACTTGCAGTTACAAATTAAAGATTTTTGATATATTGCCCCACCAGCCTACCATTTCCATTTTTTTTCACAGTATCTCCAAAAATGAGTTTACAAGTAGTACAGCTACAAGTTCCCTATACTTATACTTTTTCCATCCATAAACTGCATTGGAAAGTAAATGAGCCAGGAATAGTGTCAGCTAAAAGGACAGATTTTCAATTCTTCCTTAAAAATCATACTTAGGCAAGATCCAGAATTTTATTACAGCTGAAAAATATGAGAACTGCACTTAGGTCAGTTTTTCTGCCATTATCCTCTCTAAGCCAAGATGTCACAAAAACAGCTGCGTATTTTAAACGTGACATGGAAACTAAAATCTCTCCACACTCAACCAAGGAGTGAAGAAAGTCAGAGTTCCTTCAGTCTTTGGGTGGGTCTGAAAACACTTGAAGCCCCCAATATGCAGTCTGTCAAGGCATCAGAGTAAACATATGCCAAACACGTAAAACATCCACTAAGGCCTTTCCCTTTCCTGAAATGACAAAGTACATTCTGGAAGAGACCAATCAAAGCCTTGGTCTGGGAAACACCAGGTTTTGTAGTGTAAGATTTACAGTGCAACCACTTTGCAAGATCAGCAGTCCCTTCATATTAATAAAAGCTTTCTTCACTGTCTCCTTTTCTTTTGATCTGCTTTCTCTTTCCTTTTCCATTTCAAAATCTTCCCTCTGTCTCTTAGTTTTTCTATACCACTTTTCATTTGAAGTCCTTACATCCTCATGTCACTTGATTTCTCTAATGTTATTTTCTTCTCCTTTGGCACAGCAGTATCCTATAAAAGGAACTAGTTCCTAGTACTTTATTCTTCAGTCTCTTTTCTCTTCCCTTAGTTTTCTTTTATTTCCCTCCCATTTCAGTTTTCGTCTTTCTAAGTTCCCTCTTCATTGCCCAGTCAGACTTGTGGATCATATTCTGTCATAAACACATAACTTTCTCCCTGCTCACACATCTACTTTGATCATGTTTACTGTTCCCAAACACTACCCATCTTCTAGATTTCTTTCAGCTGCTTTAGATATCACTAAGATCCACAGCTTCTCCAGGATTTTCATCATTCTCATGACTTTCTGCTGGATGTACAGAAGCAAGAGAGTTAAAGGCATAATGGGAGTCATTCCTAGAGTCATCCCTGCTTGTTATCCTTTCTCTTGTTGAGCAGAAAGAGCAGCAGTTGCATCGCTTTCTTTGTTATAGTCTAAATAGAAGTGGAGAAGAGGGCAGACTTGCCTGGGAGGGGAACTGCAAAGAAACAGGTAGATTCTGAAGAAGGAGGTATCTGAGAAGAAAGGGGCAAGAAAGATGCTACAAATGAAACTAGACGGTCTGTAGGGCAAGAAACATGGCCACAGAAAGCTTTTGAAAACCAAAGACCAGGGTGAAATCAAAAGGCATATCCCTTTCCTGTCGGAGGTGAAAGCTCACAGAACAAAAAGCTCCATTAATCTTCAAGTCATAAGAACATTTAAGGTCATAATAAGGGGGACATTGAAGGTTAATCTTCTACCCCTTTTCTCTTCTCAGAGCTCATTCACACATATTGACTCTGGTCAGTACCTGTGTAATGTATTTTCCTTTCTTATATCCTTATCAGTCCTCTTTCTCTTAATCTATACAATTTATTTCACATTGCCTAAACTGAGAGGATTTCCTTGATTCTTTTGAGTATTGTATCATGCAAGCATGCCATAAAAGCATTTAGCTCTTGAATGTACTTAAGCAGTCTTTTGTTTTCCCCTTGTATAGTTCTGAAGGACTATGAAAATAAGAAGTCAGTTTCATGCCAATAGTAATTCCAGCCCCACCCTACAGAATGGCCAGACATCATACAGCCTCAAGAACAGCCAGATTTCATGATTACATTTAAATAAATGTTGATAGTTGAGAAACTTAGGCTCTGTTTCTCCCAGTTTTTCTTCCTCTTAATGTTCCTTCAGTGCTGGGGGCTATCAGCACCTTTGCTGACTTGGCAGTGGCAAGACTGCCAAGACAAAAGAAGCCTTTGCTCTATAGGAAAAGAAGATATTTTAAAAATAAGAAAATACTTATGAACCAAAGCAGCATTAGTAAACAGGATTTCAGTCAGTACCACAATGCTCAAAGATTTGAAGGGTTAAAGAAAGGCAGTGGGAAAAACCAACTTTTTTTCCAAATATTTAATGTTAGACTTTTGCCAAAAGCTGCAGGAAGAAGTCTGAAATAGTAGTATTAATAACTGAAAATAAAAGATTTAAACATCCTTTTATTTTATTTTGCTAGGGGGGATTCTCTTTGTCTTTTTTTTTTTTTTTTTTTTTTTTTTTGTCTTGGCTGCATGAATTAGAATTTATTCTAGACAGTCTAAGCAGAGCTGTCTTCATATCTCCTTTTAGTTTTTCTCCTCCTTTATTCTATAACAGACTTCTATCTTATGCTTCCCTCTGTATGCAAAAGTACTTCTGGGTATTACCTGAATACAGGAACTTCCATGAGCCACTGGAAAATAATTTTTGGTATCTGCTTTGGGAAGAAAAAGGGAGATAAAATGAAACCTTTTTCTTATGATACACATTCAAGAAAAATACAAAGCTATGTTGAATTCTGTTGTTTTTTCAGAACCAAGAATATGAGTGGTTTCCTCAGCCATTCCACTTTAGTTGTTCACTCTGCATTGGATGAACACTTTTGCCAATAGAGATTAAGCAGAACATGTGAAATTACTTTTAAAGAACATTGCATGGTCAAGTACTTTACAAGGCTTTTATTCTTATTGTTTGGAGATCCAGCTAGAAAGCTTGTAAATCATATCTTCCTTTTTATGGCAAATACTACATATGTTTGTCTTGTTTTATTGTGTAACTAAAGAAACTCACTGCAGTCCTTACCATTACTTCACTTTGAAGTTGGTTGCATGATAAAGAACATAACATTAACAACAACCTTGTAATAGATATAGCTAAGAAATAGCTAAGAATGGTTAAAAAAAAAGAGTTTAAAATCTCAAGTTAAATATTTGTAGAGGTAAGAATGGGGCTGATATTTGTATTAGGTTATAATCTTCTATGATTTGGAGTACTCCATCATAATCAAAAGTAACAAGTCAATTACTGTTTACTGATAAAGGCAGTGCATATTACTAGCATCTTTGAGCATACACTCAGTGCTAGATTACTTTTATTTTCTTTTTAAGTCTGCTTTTTTGTACCTTTTCTCATCATTCTCTCTACTACTTCTCTTGGAGCATAGATGGGCAGTGATGGATTCTTGCAGTTTTGCCTTCAAGATGCTTGAGTAGGTTGTAAAAGATGAAAAAAAAAAAGACAAGATTTTGTGTAAAATACATTGCTGTTTGACTCTCATATCCACAATACAGATGGCATGCCTGCAAGCATCAGGAAACCAGGTATGTAGAATACATTTCCTATGCAATTCCTCACCCACTGTATCAGATCTCTACAGTTGATTAACCATTCTACAGAAGAAAAGACAGTACAGCTGGCTTTGCAAGAAATTCTTCAGACTTCTTGAGCTATTATCTTCAGGCAGAATTTACAAAAGCACAGAATCACAGAATGGTTGAGGTGGGAAGGGACCTGTAGAGATCATCTAGTCCAACCCCCTGCTCCAGCAGGGACACCCAGAGCACGGGGCACAGGGCAGCATCCAGGCGAGTTTAAAAGATCTCCAGAGAAGACTCCCTGGGCAGCCTGTTCCAGGGCTCTGTCACCCTCACAGGAAAGAAGTTCTTCCTTACATGGAGATGGAACTTCCAGTATTTCAACTTGTCCCTTATCCTGTCACTGGCCACCACCAAGAAGAATTTGGCCCCTTCCTCCCTACATTCTCCCCTCAGGTATTTGTACATGTTGATGAGATCCCCCCTCAGCCTTCTCTTCTCCAAGGAACACAGACCCAACTCACTTAGTCTTTCCTCATATAATTGATGCTTCAGTCCCTTAATCATCTTTGTCTCTCTCCGCTGGACCCTTTCTAGAAGCTCCACATCCCTCTTATACTGGGGAGCCCAGAACTGCCCCCACTACTCCAGGTGTGGCCTCACCAGACCTGGGAAATTGGGCAAGATCTCCTCCCTTGACTTGCTGGCAACACTTCTCCACATGCAGGCCAGGGCCTTCCTGGGCCTTCCTGGCCATGAGGACACACAACACAAAACACTACACATTTAGGTGTAGCACAACACAGAGCACACAACCTAGGCTAGGACTGATTTAGCTCAATGGGGAGCCAGACCTGTTGTCTCTGCACCATCCTCTTTGAACCAATCCTGTGGAATCCTCTGAAGACACATTCAAGGGGCTCTTTGTCAACAAGAGACCAGCAGATTTTAAGCACATGTGTTTTTGCCATATCAAATATGGTCTTGTTCCTACTATGCAGCAGAGTATTCCAGATTCCTAGAAAGTTTGCTAGCTCTGATGCAATGTGGTGCACTCAGAGAGCCAGTTGGATGCTGTGTCGGAATGAACAAGTCCTCCCCTAGTTTGCAGTGTCAAGTTCAGAGACACTACTAGGTCTGGCTAATCTTATTAAAACTGGTTTTGTGACTGCTCCCAGTACTTGCATCATCTATGTTTTTCTACCACTGGGCAAAAGTTTGTTTCTTTCTTGCAGATAATGGAGAATTGACCATAATTATTTTTGGCTGGTGTTTGCTGCTAAGAGCTATTTCAAAGTGTAGTAGAGTTAAGAGTAGTAGTAGTTAAGAGGTTCCTTTGATCTGAAGAAATGATGATTTGAAGGTCAGATGAGGAGATTAGAAATCTCAAATAAAGCCCTTTCATGATGACACAATGGAGACGGTTGAATCAATGATACCTACTTCACAATAATATTTTAATCATGGGATCCATTTAAAATGGGACAGACTTCATTTTAAGGAAGGACCTCTGTCTATTCACATTCATCCATCTTGCTCAAAATATTATAGCAGTTACTGAGACAGAAAGACTTTCTAACCTGGTGATTAAGATAACAGACTTCTGGGGGAAAAAAGAATGGTTGGGCTGAAGAACGAGAGCACATCCATTTCAGTGTATTCTAGTCCAGTGAGCAGGGAACTTGTTTCCCTCAGTGTTCGAACCATGGCTCCCATGACCAGAGAGTGGCATAAAATCTGCATTCTTCATATTGCTTAGTGCTCTGGACACTTTGCTAATTTTTAAAAGAACTGCCATCACCATCTTTTTTAGAAGTATCTGAAATGACTTAAATGATTTCTTTTTTTGGCAGGGAAGTTTATGTTCCTGTGAAAAGAGACAAAAAGAAAGAAACAAACAAAATCACTACATGTGGTAGAATTTGAACAATATATATTTTTTACTTTTGTTCAACAGAGAGTAAAAATATCTACTATTCACAATATATTTGATTTTTAAATGGCATGTGACCTTCTCCAAGCAGCCCTCATCTTTTTTGAATATTTGAAAATTATTAACAGATGGACTGCCTGGTATTTCAGACATGAATATCCTCACCACTCTTTTCTTAAGCTTATGTATAATGGCTTCTCCAATTGTTGCTACCACTACAAATGTCTCTGATTATTCTGCATATCACAAGGAAGAGACAAATTAATCACTTCAGTTCATTTTTATGGACATAGGCAAAAAAAAAAAATCCTTTTCTTACTATTGAACTCTTCAGCTAGGTGCTCTACAGCAGCACAGTTTAAAAAGAGTAAAACAAAATGTAAAAATTTGTACACTATGGTAATATGAGAAAGTCTTACAGAAATGGAAATGCTAGCCCAGAGAGCTGGAATTTGCTTAGAGTGCTCCAGGAGAGGGACAGAAGGGGAAGAACAGCATACATTCTTACTCTAGAAGGAAAATCTGATTGTGACGCACACAGGGAAAAGAAATCCAAGAACAGTTCATCCTAGTGAAACTATGCTACCCTGGTGATGTTGCCAAGGTCACGGGCATCTTCCTTAAGGGGAAATTAGAAGTTAAAATTATGGGGCAAACTGTTGTATCTCCAGTGAAGTTCTTGAAGAAGCTTAACAGCATCAAGTCTTTGGCCTTAGAAGTTCTTGTGTTACTAACAAAATACTTACATTACAAACTTTACATTGTTGCCAGCTTCATAATCCTTTCACATTTGATTTCTGGAAGCCTGATTGTTTCCCAGTTGATTTCTGAAAGCCAGGTTGTTTCCCACTCTGATTTTCATATATGCAAGGCTACAGTTATACAGCATCAAATAGAGTAGGGAAATATATACATAAATAATATAATTAAGTGTTGTAGTAGTATTAAATGCAACACTGGGCCTTAAGTTCCTCCCACCTTTATCTCCCATCTCCTTCCATTCATAAGCAAGTCTTATCAACTGACTGCCTTTTTTTCTCCTTTCAGGTTATAGCAACTGTCTGAGGCCTTTAAAAAAAGGCAATATCTGTGTAGAAGCAAGCATTGAAAATAATTTAGACTCATCAATGCCATTTCTGGTATCTCAATATGATGGGGTCCTTTCTCCTCCCAGGTTTAAAAATTGAGAGATTTAACTGATATCTAGTACAAGTTTTGGGCTTTCCATATTTGCTTTCTGGCTGGAAAAGTGCTCCTTGCTGCACGATATAGGGAGGTAGAAATGTAGCCCCAGATTCTAAATTCTATCAAATTCTACCAAAAAGCTGGTGTTTCATATTTCCTATTCCTTCATCATTCTTGAAGGCCTTCAGAGCAAACCAACATGTAAGATTTGGTATACGATCCTGTCCTGGGATCAAAAGTTATTTCATTTATAAATGAAAGCAGAGATTCTCAGAGATTCAGGGAACTGAGGTTTTAAGAACATTAGTTCTCACAGGCAGTTCTCTCCCTGGTTACATCCAGGAAACCTGGAGACATCTTCATTCATCCAAAGTTCTCTGGAAATGTAATCCATCAACATACAGATGTATACAGTATAACTACAGAGAGTTTCATTAAAAAATAAAATCAACGTTGATAGTAGATCAACATTTACTCCATAAAATTGGTTTTACTAAATACAGGAAAGTCATTTATCCTCCAGAATGCAGAATCACTGCTCCCAGTAATACTCTGCAGGATAGAGTTTGTGTAGACTATCACTTCAACACCACCTTTCTATTGAGAGCAGAACCCAGTTTTCCTTACCACACACAGCCAGAAGCCACTCTCATTTTATGACAAAGCTCTCTATTGCTTAATAAAACACTTTCCTGTTTCAGAAAACAGTTAGCTATTCAAAATACAAGCAGAGACCCCAGAAGTCCCTTCAAGTAGCCTCACTGACCTAGTAATGCAGCTCAAGGGAAACATATACGGAGGGTTTTATAACCAACATATTTATAAAACTACTCACACAGGAAACAGCACATTTCAGTTTATGTTTGCAAGATTTTTTGTTAAAGACAGAACAACTATTAAATCAAAGGGTTGGTTATTAAAAGGGAGACATCCTTCATGAGAAGGATTATTTCTTTAATAAGCTTGCACAAAAAGCTATATAAATTATAAAGTTTATCAAAAAATTGTATCTTTAGACAGCCTCTAAGTATCCCTAAACACTTCCAAAAAATTGCTCTCTAAATAGCAATTTTTGGTCTCTCTTAGGAGGCCATCTGCATTAAGCAGTCAGTCTTTGTTGGTCCTTTGAGAGATCATTTAAATTTTACTGTACTTCTTTCCCTTCTAATATTGACTTGTAATAAAGGAAAACATTTTTCCCAGCTTAATGCATTTTCCAAAATTGCATCAGTATACTTCCACTTCAGGTAATTTCTAACAATGGTCTTGTCTGATGAGTAAACAAAAAGATCTACATATATTTTCTTGAGCTTTTTTTTTTTTTAATTTGTATGTGTGTGTGTGTGTGTGTGTGTGTGTGCATACAGATGACTAGGGCAATTCCTTTTGCCACAACCTGTCATTGGTTAAATAAGTAATTACTTATATTTGTGAACTCAGGTAACTCAGGTCTAGGCACTGTTTCTATTGCAGAGGAAATCAATTAAAAAGTCCTGCTGTAATGAACTTGCAACCTTATGTGAAGATAGAGCATTAGTCCAACTGACTTACACAAAAGCCCTAAGGTGACATCTTTCTGAAATGCTAAATGCAAATAGAAAACAAAGAAAGAATTGGTCATGCTAATATACATGATATGGTGAGAAAAGTTCAGAAATTTTATATATCTTAGCCAGCTGTCCTTCTCAGCAGATTAAATGCAGATTGTTATCAAAGTTGATGAACAGATTTTCTGACTACGCAACCATTCATGAATACAGTAATAACACAGACATCCAACCCAAGATAGCCCAAAGGACATCTGTTTGGATCCCCCCCCCAAGTTGAGGATATCTTTAAAAACACATGGAAGGAAGCTTTCAGCATTGATTTTTTTTTTTAATTACAAACACAAAGTCAATATGAGCAATTCCTCTTTCTTTGATATTCTACTAGATTTTGTTTAAAGCTGAACTGGATTTTGACTGATGTTATTCTGTGGTGAAGGAAAGATAACTTGGTTCTTGAGGAGAACATGAGACAGAAGTGACAGGGTCGTCATGGTATGAATTCCTCTATGCATTGCTCTAAATTGCTCAAGTTCCTATTCTTTTGAAAGGTTGCAAAGGCAGATGAAAAAAAGCTGACAATACAGAAAAACTTTGTTTGACTTGTTAAATAGCCTTGAAGTTCTCATTAAATCAAATCCAGCTTTGACTTATATTGTCATTATCTCAGTGATATCTCTTTTTGTGTGTGTGTGATGTGCAAAAACTGAGTTGCTGCTGGAGTTTTACTATCTATAGTGTCTCACCCAGAAGCTCCACAGATTTTGATTTATGAAAGTTGTAATATAAAATAATAATTAGTGGTTACACCAGGTATCAATTCATTCTCTGTGCCTTTTTATTTGAAGGTTTCATTTGCCCCCACAAGAGACTGTGAGAAACGCTATTGACTGTGTAACTAATTCACAGTGTGCAGCACAGGAGTTCTGGCTCTTGTTCCTAGATGGTCTCCCTGTATGATGCCCATGACCTTATGATTCTGTATGATCAAGGATAATTCCTCTTCTAATGACAACTGAGACCTCTGTATGCCTCCATATCAAAGGAAACAGTACATCATTATTTTTCTAGTTGTACAAGAGATGCCTGCCATAATGCCATTTTTGCTATTTTGTTGTGCTGTGACATTAATTAATGTAAAGTGATTAACAGTTCAACAACAGTTCAACAGTTCATGATTGGAATGTGCAATAACAGATAACACTCGATGACAATGTTCAAATTCTTTTCCCAGGAAATTTCTCCACTTCCTTCTTCCTTCCAGAAAATGATATGCAGACTTATAGGGATATGCAAAATCTTCACACCAAGTGAAAGGAAGTGCATATGTATGTATATGTATATATGTATATATGTGTGTGTATATATATATATGCATATGCCACTATATGTATATATGTATAAGCATGTGCGTACATTTACATACACAGGAGAAAGAAAGAAAATGAAGGCGAGGGAATGATGTAAGCAGAAGAAACAAGAATAACCTGGGAACTTGCACATTCCTGTCATTATGCCATGTTTACAAGCAGTGCAAACAACTATAGATACAATTCTTATACATAACAAAAGAAAATACATCCATTGATACAGAAAGTGTATCATGAGTGGTCACTTAACTGTAACTTAGTTCATATGTAAAATATCCCTCTATTTACCCGCTTCAGTGCCAAAGATGGAAGAAATATAAAGGTAAGTAAAAAGGATTAGGAGAAAGCTAAGAGAGCTGTACCACATTTCAGATGTGAAATGTAATTTATGGTGTCAGATCTTGGCTGAAAAATGCAATCTGTTGTGGATGGTAGTGGTTAAAGCGTATCTTATTGAATCTGTGTTACATAACAAAAAATCAGCATCTGTTTGAGATTACATTTATAGTAAGTATTTTAAAGAAAGGAATTCTGAAGGCAACTGCAGACTTTAAAACAAATTCTGATCCCTTGGGACTAGCAATCCTTCCTGTTATAGCCCCCTAATATTTAACGTCCAGAGCTTTATTCAGAGTATAAGCAATAAAACACAGCGTATCATGTGAGCAAAGAAACACAAAAATCTGCTATTGGAAAACCTGTGGAAGTTAAGAATTACATATGCAATACAGACATGCTTTGTAGCTGCACTGAATCCTTAATTTGATGAAGTAAACTGAAAGACGCCATCACATTTAATATCTTTTTTTTTTGAAATAGATTAACATTTTTACAAGAACCAGTTTCTAGTCATAATCTATTTTGCTGTAGAAGGAATTGATTTTTCTGAGTTTCCATCTTTCTCATCTTCTCAGAATTCAGTTATTTCTCAAAACAGTACTAGAGTAAAATTCACTCAAATGAGGAATTAAGAAAAGGAAGAGGATCCTTTTCACCAACAGGTTTCAAGATTTGCGCTACTTTGAAGGAGAACCATGTCTGATAGTTTTCTATTGCCTCATTATTTTGTAGTGAGACCTCTAATGAAATATGAAATACAGCCTCTCCTGTCGTTAGTGCACAAAGACAGAAGCAGCACATCAAGTACCAACCATGTCCATTAATTTCCAGAGAACGCCTCCAGGTCAGCACTGAAGCACATAGCTAGGCATTGAGAGGAGGCTTGCTTTTCACAGCTTATATTAATTCTTGTGGTGGAAGAGAAGACAAGTTTGGTAGCTGTCAACCTTCTGCAATCAGTTATGAAAAATCAGTCATGATTTTTCTATTTTACCAGAATGTTTACACTCAAAATAATTGCTTTCTTAAAATAATGTGACAATTCTTTAGGTTGTGGATCTTTGAGCCCTCAATTCTCACTGAAAACTTACAGAGAAAATATTTATCTAAATACCTGAAATAATTAAATTGTAAATTATTACAACTGCTCAAAAAATTAATTACTGTCTGTGGTATAGAACAATTTATTCATTTATCTCAGACATAATGAGAATGTTAAGGATTACCTACTGCTTATGAAGATTGGTTCCTATTTCCCTGTTTACTGTTCTTCCCTGTTTACTGTATTTCCCTGTTTTCTGTCCCTGTAAAGATGGACAGAAGTGAAACTTGTCCATAAATGTACTGTATCACTATCTGTGCTGTATCACTATCTGTGCTGCGATGAGATTAAAGCCCGTGCTGATAAGAAACTACAACAGTAGGGCCATCCGCTGACTTTCTCTTGTCAAATCCTTGGAAGGATCAGTAGGATAGTAGAAAACTATGGAATAGAGAACTGAAGCAACAAAATATAGCAGACATTACCTTATGCCCCCAAATAGATTCTAAGAATTCTAAGAAATTCTAGGATTCTAACAATTCTAAGAAAATATTTATATAATGTTCACCACAGCTCAGCCAGGAGTATAGAATTACTGTGCTGAGAAACAGAAGGTCATCAGATTGCCACAAGCTCCAAAAAATCTAAATGCAATCTACAGGTATAATTAAGCTGTACGTAGTATTATATTTTTTAACTACACAAAAAGTTGTGAATGTAACTGGCAGTTAAAGATGCAATTAAAGATGAAATTTTATAAAAATTAAAAGTATTCTTTCACTAAACTACTATTTTGAATTTATCTATATAGGTGAAGAATATTTTAATTATTAATATAATTGCCATACCAGACTTGCAAAACTCTGCTTGTTCACTTATTGATGACAAATAAGTTGTTTTGATAAGAAAATAAGTTATCACAGAATATTCAAGGTTGGAAGGGGCCTCTAGAGATCATCTAGTCCAACCTTCCTGCTCAAGCAGGGACACCCAGAGCATGTGGCACAGGGTGGCATCCAGGCGGGTTTTGAAGACCTCCAGAGAAGGTCTTGCTTCACTTTTCATCAGGGTTTCTCCACCTCAGCTCAGGCTGCACTGAAGATACGCAGTCCTCTACTGGGAGTTAGTCTGGGAGCAGCTGGGCTGCTGTTTGAAGCTGTTAAATATCAGTTGATAAACAGCTCCTGAGGACAGACAGCACTGCTACTACCTAAACCCAAACAGTTCCATCTTAGAGGCAGCCAACAGACCAAGTGGATCCGCGACGTCCTCTGGGCCTCATTTTATTTAGCTTGCTTAACTCTTTCCTGGCAGTCCTGAGCTTCTCTTGCAGTGGTCTTGGTTGGGATCTGCTCCAGGTTTCACAGCAGTGAGGTAGAAGGGTGAATGCCCGAGTCTCTCCTGTGCATCCAAGCCCGGTGCTTGCTCTTTGCTGCTGGCTTGTCGTGCGAATACAGCAGTTTTTCTTTGCTTTTTAGGCCCAGGAGACCGGCAGTGCAGTCAGCAGCAGCAGTAACTCCTCTAAGAAGAAGGCCAAATACGTCAACCTGTACACGAAGGAGGGCCAGGACAAGCTGGCTGTGCTGATCCCCGGGCGTCACGCGTGCGAGTGCCTGGGCCAGAAGCACAAGCTCATCAACAACTGCTTGGTTTGCGGGCGCATCGTCTGCGAGCAGGAGGGCTCCGGACCCTGCCTCTTCTGTGGTGCTCTGGTTAGTGAGGAGC